>CM051375.1:10602031-10702031 GCA_028015245.1 Cardamine occulta
CCCAACAATTCTAAAGAGACTACTCACTAACCATAAGGATAACCCAAAGACCCGTAATGGATAATTGCATAATCATGATAGGAAAGTGATTAGAAACAATAATCTAAGAAGTAAAAGAGATATATTGCATAAATCAAAGCAAGTTCACACAAAGAGGCTAAACGTTTAGAGAAAATTTAGAACATAACATGAAAATAAGGGTTTTGAACTTATATAAGAGTATCCTCAAGGAATAGGGTTGACCCGAGAACAAACCAGGTCAAACCCCGAAATGACAAGTAAAAGTCTCGGCCTTTGGGTGTTATCTTTCAGGTAACCAATGGAACTGATGTTGGAGCTTGTTTCACGCCAGGGTGAGTTCATTTGGGTGTTCCATCGGTCAGGTAAACAATGGAACTGATGCTGGAGCTTTTTCACGGCTTGGTGAGATCATTGGTCTTCCCCATCGGTAAGGTGGCCAATGGTTTGATTCTTGGAGCTTGTTTCACCTTCTTCTGTTCATATAATGCGCATTGCTTCAATCTCAATCTCCTTTGGTCTGCTTTAGCTTCTAGAATGTTGTAAAATCACCAAAGGAGTCGCCTTTTGGCACCAATCTACTCCATGTACCTAAAAGATAGATGCATATGAAAACATGCTCCTATATACCTAAATATGTATTAAAATGCAAGAAATATTAAGGAATCTAAGTGACATAAAACACATGAGATATGAGTTGACGCCAGTATTATTGACTGGTTATGCAGTTTGTTGTTTCTCTCGAACCATAGTTGATAAATTTTACCATGATTTATGCCTGCATCGTGATGGCCTTGAAATACAGAACGAAGGTGATTCCAACGCCGTGAGAAACGATAGAGACGAAAAGGAAAGAAACTAAAATTTTTTTACTTGTATTCACACTTTTTAGAGAGAAAAGTCAAAGTTAGTTACTATGAAATTTTATAAATAAAGAAAAGTTTTGATTTGGGTTTTATAGGTTGTTGATAAAATTTACTTTTTATGAATAGTGAAATTTTACTATTTCTATATTTTTATTTCCATAATAAGAAATGCATATTTTATGATTTTTCTTTTATTTCCTTGGATGTGAACTTACAATTATTAGTATTATTTTAAATCTTTGTTCTGTTCAGTGAATAAAGTTCACAATCTTTCAGAAACGGAATGGGATTCACTTGTGCTAAAATCCATCGTCCCAGTAATGGTTATGTTCACATCCGATCAGTGTCAACCATGTCGTTCGCTGCTCATCATATTCAACCAGTTGGAGTCAGCATTCATGGATCAGTTCAAATTCTACATGGCATCACAAGAAGTTTACAACAAACCAGGCATCACAGAACGTTACCGTATACCTTGTGTCCCGTCTACTAGTGTCTTCATGAACGGAAGCCATATAGTTACGTACACAGGATGTAATCCAGCAATGTTAGTAGAACTCGTCCATGATTACATGATGTGATTTCCCTAGGCTCATCCATATATATATATATATATATATATATTATGCTTTCTCTGTCAAACCTTTGCTTATGCTGTTATGCACTACCTTTACGACATACAATTTTTCTTCCTAAATAACATTTTTAGTGTCTGCAGATTGTGATAAATTTTTTTCCCTATGTTACAGCTGATTTTGTACCGCATACTTGTTTTAATGACATTGCAGAGTTTTTGAATATTTTTTTCTAATTAATATTAAAAAAAAGCATTGGTTTGAGCGTTGAAATTTGAAGGGTTGTTTTAGCATCCTTCTTCTTCAACAATCATTCATTCAGTTTTCTACCTACATCCAAGAAAATGAAATAAAAATAAAGAATAAAAATTATGTACTGATCTAGGGATTGATGGTGAACTTGGTTGGCGGCGAGCTTCATGAGTGGCAAACTTGGATGGTAGGGAACTCGTCCGGTAGAAACAAATGGCAATGTAAAAGAAGAGGAGACGCATCACGGATTCATATATACATATGTTCTACAAAAACAAACGGGAAAATAACATTTTTAACCTTGAAAATGTGAGGTGCTAGCATTTTAAATCTCAAAAGTATTACACTAACATTTTAAATCTTCAAACTATTTTTAATAATACTTTAAACCTTGAAATTCCCTTCCGTGTTTTCTCTGTCATAAAATTCACTATAAAATAGTTACAAAAAATTAATAGAATTTTTGATAATAATCCGACAAAATTTTCTGACAATACACCGGTGGATTTCCGGCAAAATTCAAATGATTATATCAATGCATATATTTACCAATGGATTTCCAATGGTTACTCAAAATTTTCTGACAGAGTATTGGCATAAAGATTTTGATAAAAATCCGTGAGATTAAGATTCTATCGAAATTCTATCACTACAAGAAAAGTTACTCAAAAACTGACGGAATTTTGACGTGGTCTTAATCTGATGGATTTTTGACATAATAGTCTATCGGTAATCCATCGAACATTTTTTGATGGATTTTTGAGTAATTGTCAGAAATCTGTTGAAAAATATGTATGTTGATATAACCGTTTGAATTTTGAAAATTTCAGCGAAATTATTTTGTTGGAAATTCGTCAGAAATTCCGTTAGTTTTCCGGTAAATATTTTGTAAAACTTTTATGGCGGAAAACGCGAGAGGTAGTTTCAAGTTTTAAAGTATTAGTAAAAATAGTTTGAAGGTTTAAAGTGCCAGTGTAATACTTTCAAAATTTAAAGTACTAGCATATGCCACTTTCAAGGTTAAACATGCTATTTTAAAATTATAATCAAATTTTATAAAATTACAAATATAAAACTTGCAGTTCTTTGAATTATTGTTAAGATTTGCTGTTATTATTATTTTATATCTTGTATTTAATTTTTTTTTGTGTGGATTTTATGTAAATCACTTCCAATTGACTAGGAATAAAAAAAATTATACTTGAAAGGTCTAATTAGAGGAAATGTGCTCTTATTAAAAAGGATTTACCTATATTGAATCACATATAAATATGTAAGGCATGACCATGGTTACGCATATTAGGTTAACCACTAGTTATGGTAATAATTTTTGTTTAACCTTAACTCTAACCAGTTAATATATGGTTAAAACAGTTATAGTTACAATGGTTACAATTAAGCGGTTACGGTTATACATAGTTATTGTTATTATGGTTAAGTACAATTTTATTATTTGATGATTATGATTTTTATATAAAATATATTTTATCTTTATTGAAAGAATTAAATGATGATATATCAACTAAATATCTTTTGTTCTATTTTTAAATAGTTACGGTTATTTACAGTTATCAATTAAGGTTACATCATGTGGTCAACCAACCATTTATATAAGGTTGTAGTTAATTAACAGTTACCGTTAGTAATTTGCTTTAATCATACCTAATATTTTTTTATGGTTAACGGTTATGCTTCTTAACTATTTAAGATGATTACAGTCAGCTTACAATTGAATACATAACAGTTAGAGTCTGGAATACTGTTACGGTTAGATTTTGGCAATGTCTAAATATATAATTATATTTTAAAAATTACACAAATATTAAGCTTGTGCATACATATGATTCTGAACTATTGCCCATTTTTTTAAGGTGGTATAAGATGTTGAATATACACTTTTTCTTCAATCTACATATTCGATTTTAAAATTTTGAATCAGAACATCTGCATAAAAATTCTAAAATTTTATTAATTATATAATAATTCAAAATAATTTAAAACTAATATCAAATAAAGATGATATGAGAATCATTATTCATACTATTAAAATCATAATAGTAGTTAAGAAAATAATTGTGTTTTATTGTAAGGATTGTAAAAACTTAATTAAGTGTTATTTGGTTAAAATAAATAGATTAATATTAATCCAAAACTACCATTAATGAATTGATTTTTCTAAGTTTGTGAAACTAAATGTAATATTTTGTACTTGAAAATATGAATATAAAAAAGGTCTCGAACAGAAAATTGTTTATCACAAAAAAAGTCTCGAACAGTAGCACCAATATCATTTCCAATCAACATTTGTCGGGACCGTTTTGCTGCAAAACAAAAGTCCTGTTGGGGTCCAATTGATGTGCCAAGAAAATACGCTCCCCTATGACCTTGAACAGCAAGATATTAATTGTTAAAAAACTAATTGAAAGAATTTATTTATAAACGAAAATAAAATATTTTATAGCTTCTATATTTTTTTAAGAAATAACCAATACGGTGTAACATATATAAATTTATGGTATTGTTTAGATTTTTTTGTTTGTTTAGGTTTTCACTTTCCAAAAGTTTCTAGTAATCAATCTTTCACCTTTTAATAAGTTGTGAGATTCTAAATAATTATGGAATTTGATTGAAAGTTCATGCAGTTTGTTCTAACTTTAGAGATAAGTTCATATAACTTTGTGTAACTTTAAAATGTGCTTAACAAAAAACATGTTTAATTTATATCAGAAAATTGTAAGTTAGTAAATTCAATACAGGCTAAACGTGTTGAAATGTTAGTTCTCCTTCATCTTTCAAATATATAAAATTGAGGATAATTTTCTAAAATTTAAAAGAATAGATTTAGTTTACTTAAGAAAATGATTTTCATTTAAGGGTTAATTGGCTGGCTATGTGTCAGTGATTTTTATTCATTATATTTTTAGAGCTTATGTAGGTTTAGAGATTCTCCAATGCAACGGTAAAACACCAATTTTGATGTAAAAGCATCTTCAATGGGAATGCATACAAATAATTTTAAGTGTTTTATGAATAGTATCACAATATTCATAAAACACTAAAAATAATATTATTTTTATTTGTGTTTATCATTTAGTAATATGATTAAATTTTTGTTTTTAAAAAAATATTCCATCAACAATTTTTTGTATATTTATTTTTACTAACATAAAAGTGTAATTGTAATTAATATGAAGTTTAAAATTAGAAAATGTCTAAATTAATATGGAAAATGATTAAAATTAAAAACATATGTTAAAGTTGAATTAAAACACTGAAATAAATAATAACTAGTATTGAAATATTATATTTAGTATTTATTAAACTATTAAAAATTAATTTAATAATATAATAATATAGAATATATTTTTTAATGTGAAACTTTGTGTTGTGGTTGGAGATGAAATTTATTTTTGGAGCACTAAGACACCATATGATTTCAACACCAAATTTGGTGTTGTGGTTGGAGTTGCTATTTTAAGAGACTATAAAATAAATTTTGGTCATAGTAATGTATTTAAGTAATGAACATATATATAATTGATATACTATATTTTTTCATTGTCATTTATTAATAACTTTTGCATCTGTCACTTTATCTAATTATCACTAAATTCGAACCCGTGGTATATTGCGGATCAATTATTTTAATATAAAATTTTAGTTTTTTTTTTACTCTTTATAAATATTTTTATTTTGTTCGTTTAATAATATTACAGTTTTTTTTTATTTCTTTATAGTTTATATTAATTTAATGTGATTTCAACAGTAAATGAAAAAACACATGTGGCAAATATCGTCCTACTTCGGTTAGAGATTTTCTTTGACTCTTGCGGCCAGTCATTGAAAAGGGCATAGATACGAGAAACTATATGCGACATATTCTAAATTCTAGTTTGGTGTTAGATGGTGATATGAAAATCATGGAAATAGAATTTTGTCTCCATTTCTATCTTTTGTGATGACTATTTCCACTAAAAATATGTTCAGTCATTTGTTTAAATATTATTGACTTTTTAAATGTTTTATAGAGTTTAAGTTTTAAATATATATGATATTTCAAACTTTTTTATAAAATTTCTTATCGAGGTGGGATATGGAACAAACACAATGTTTTTTCATTGATTGAGTAATTTATGTTTATTTTTAAAAGTTCTAATCACAATATATGTAAAAAAATCTAAAATTTTATTAATTATATATATTATACAATAATTTAAAAATAATTAAAAAATAAGACTAAATAAAGGTGTAAGGAGATTTATATTTTTTTCAAGTATATTTGTTTAAATTGGATAGAGAAATTTTAGAAAATTTGAAATTAATGTTAGTTTTCATACTATTAAAATATTTTAATATTTAATATTTATTTTTATTAGATAGAAATATTGTTTGGATGTATGGATGAGTGAAGAGGTGTTTGGAAAATTGATAAGTCAAAAGTACTTCCCTTTTAATAGTATAGAGATATGCCAAGTTTTCTTTTGGTAATTAATTTTCATGGATTTTTTATATAGCATTTTAAGCAACACAATCTGTTTTTCAATATTCTTTAAAATTTGTACCTTTTGAATTGTTAATCTTTTATATATATAGGGCATGCTTGGAGTGAGAGATTTAGACCATCCACATTGTTTATTTTTTGTGGGAGGTTTTACATATAAAATTAATAAAAAAAAAAGAATGTCTTTAATTTTAGATTGATGTCTTTCTAAAGACACTTAAAGACCCCCAAAAAGATAGTATCTTTAATTTTAATATTAATTAATATGGAAGATACCATCAAAAGAAATGGGATAAAGATGCTCTTAGAACATACACACACCTTGAAAATCCCAATATAAAAGTAAAATATAAACTAGGCTAAGACAATAACAACAACAAAAAATTATCCCTATCCATTTATCATCTCCATCATCAAAATCTCCCCCACTTGCCCAAAAACAAAATGTCTGTGAAAACATCTGTTTCACCACTTGCTTTGATCCTCCTATTAACAGTAACAATCCTACACAACCAAGCTCATGCGACAAGTCCAATCAAGACTATCGTAGTTCTTGTAATGGAAAATAGATCGTTCGATCACATGCTTGGATGGATGAAGAAGCTAAACCCGGAGATCAATGGTGTAGATGGGTCGGAGTCAAACCCAATCTCCGTGACAGACCCATTCTCTAAGAAAATCCAATTTGGGTCGGGTTCACATTACGTGGATCCGGATCCGGGTCATTCGTTTCAAGCAATAAGAGAGCAAGTGTTCGGGTCGAATGATACATCGAAGGATCCACCGCCGATGAACGGGTTTGTTCAACAAGCATATTCGATGGACCCCACTGGTAATATGTCTGCAAGTGTTATGAATGGATTCGAACCTGATAAGGTTCCTGTTTACAAGTCTCTTGTCTCGGAGTTCGCTGTTTTCGACAGGTAAAACTTTGTTTTGTAATTTCCTTGTCTTTTTTTTAGTAAATATTATTACGTAACATAATATTTTTGTCGCATCCTTTGTCGTCTTATTGGCTTATCTTAAAATGGTACTATATAATTATATTCCTCTTTTTCACAAAGAGTTTCCTTATCGAGTACATTTTTATTTTGATCGGTTTACAATTTTAGTGTAACTTTTTTTTTCATTAATTTCTAGATTCGCTCCTTAGTCAAATCCACTACTTTTTATTTTGAAATCATTTACTCCAAATATGTTAAAACGAAATCTTTTATGAATCAAAAGAATATTATGCAATTAAATCCGTTGAAACAAACACTGATTTGATTTCCGTCTTATCAATATCTTTTTTCTCTCTCTCTCTTTATGGCAGTATTATTATGTGATATATAGCATTGTTTTATTAGTTACCTTATAAAACTGAGTCTTGTTCTATTAGAATCTATTATTATAAGGTAATTAACAAAAACAAGACTATATATCACATAATAATATTGCCGTTAAGAGAGAAAATAATATCCATAATAGAGTGTTGTTCTATTAGGCTCTAAAATTATAAGAAAAATAATAATAGAGTCTTGTTGGCGCTCTCCTTTTGTGGTATTATTATATTAAAAAGGCTGTGGACATATAATGAAAATAAAACAGTGCTAAAAGGCAATAAATCTAAAAAAAATGTTCTATAAACGCAGATGGTTTGCATCGGTTCCAACATCGACACAACCAAACCGAATGTTCGTACACTCAGGGACATCAGCAGGAGCAACCAGCAACAACCCTTATTTACTTTTAAAGGGTTATCCTCAAAGAACCATTTTCGACAATATTGATGAAGACGATATCTCTTTCGGAATATACTTCCAGAATATTCCGGCGGTATTGTTTTATCAAAGCTTAAGGAAACTGAAATACGTGCCTAAGTTCCATAGCTATGCACTCACTTTCAAGGATCATGCAAAGAATGGGAAGCTTCCTGCCTACACTGTGATTGAGCAACGTTACATGGATACAATCTTGGAGCCAGCTACTGATGATCATCCATCTCATGATGTCTACCAAGGACAGGTTCGTTCTTTATTATATAGTTTTAAGAAGATATTGATAAAAAGGAGAAATACATTAAAAATGAACTACATTACTTTTTTCAAGATTTATAACTTTTTAGGAATATTTCTTATTTTCGACTAATTTTATTGCGTAATATAATCCCTCCTTTTCATAAATTATATCATTTTGATACATTTTAGATATTGATAAAACAGAGAAATACATTAAAAGTAACCAACTCAGTTTTCTTTTCCAAAATTTATAGCTTTTTAGTAATATTTCTTAATTTCCACGAATTTTATTGTGTAATAGTCCTTTTGTTTTACAAAGAGTATCGTTTTGATACATTTCATATATTGTTTTTTATTTTATTTTTATTTTGTTAACTAAGAAGTTCCGGGCCTTAGGCCCATAATCTCTCCAAGTTCCAGAGAAGGCCATGTGAAAGTTCCTAGCCAAATGGAAATGATATTACAAATTTCAAAAGTTTATTTTATAGATGTTTAATGTTTTATGTAAACTTTTCACTTAGTTAACACTTTGTATATTACAAATTTCAGAAGTTTATAAAGGAAGTGTACGAGACTCTAAGAGCGAGCCCACAATGGAACGAAACACTATTGATTATCACTTACGACGAGCATGGTGGATATTACGACCATGTTCCCACACCGGTTCGCAATGTTCCTAGCCCAGACGGTATAGTTGGACAAGAACCGTTCAATTTCGAATTCAACAGGTTAGGTATTCGTGTACCAACAATAGCAGTTTCCCCATGGATTGAGAAAGGAACGGTCGTACATGGACCAAACGGGTCCCCATTTCCATCATCCGAGTACGAGCACTCTTCGATCCCCGCGACAGTGAAGAAACTCTTCAATCTATCAGCACCTTTCCTCACAAAGAGAGATGAATGGGCTGGGACTTTTGAGCACATTTTACAGATCCGAAAGGAGCCTCGAACTGATTGTCCCGAGACGTTACCAGAACCGGTTAATATAAGAATGGGAGAGGCCAATGAGAAGGCTCCATTGAGTGAGTTTCAACAAGAACTTGTACAACTAGCTGCAGTTCTAAAAGGAGATGGTATGCTCACATCATTTCCTAAAGAAATAACCAAAAACATGACAGTGATTGAAGGGAACAGATATATGGAAGATGCTATGAAACGATTCTTAGAGGCGGGACGTTTAGCTCTAGCCATGGGAGCGAATAAAGAAGAAGTTGTTCATATGAGACCTTCCCTCACGGAAAGAAGAACTTAAGCTTTAATTCTGTTTCCCTTTAACTTATATCCATATATGATATATCTCTTTCTTTTTAGCTGTTACTTCAAAGTCAAAGTCAAACCCCATATATCTTATTAATAAAATGATTTATTATAAAGTTATGTGAAAAAGTAACAGTTTTACTAAGATTTGGTTGACTTCTTTTTGTCCACACTTTCATATTTGTTTAAGTGAAATATTTTCTTAATAATGCATACTTGTGCAAAATTCCAAAAGATAAAGGATGGCAGAGATGCTCTGATAGGAATAATGAAGCTTGTAACCGGAGGAAGTCACGTGAAACTGAAACAGCTGAGCTGGCTTGACATGAAGGAGAAGTGTCTAGTTGATTGTTCAAGGGAATATTATCGATGTGGTACTGAGATTGGGGAGTTCAGAAAGGCTCAAACACTGTTATCCCTTGAAGATATTCTTGGATAACTCAGATAGGAGAACCCTTCATTCCTTCATTAGCGCATACCATAACACATATTGTAATCTGCTCCAAACATTCTGCAGTTTCGCTTATGTTCATTATGTTGAATATTGTTGAATTTTCAGAAATAGTGTTCTTTGTATTTGTAGCAAGCGATAAGGAGTGAAGTCTCATCTTTTGGCATTGTACTAGTATTGTACTTGGATCGATAAGGGATTGAGAGTACTTGTTTCCTTATCATGATCTTCTGTTAAAAATATTCTAGTGGTCATAATCATACTCATATTCAATGATTAGCAAACTAAGGGGATAATATTTGATTGTGCTTATTAGTGATGATGTTTAGACTTTGGAACATGTTAACTCATATTTGTATCGATTACTAATCATTGTTTTCGAATTTATTTGGAGTCGTTTACAAAGTCTAAGTATGTTTTTAGTGTCTTTTAGTCTTTATTGAGTCTTTACAGGTTTTGAGACGTTTTGGAGTAAATGAAGAGTTTGTGTATCATTCTAGATGATTATAGATGTTGAACAGCACAGAAGCGTCAGAAGTTTAGCCTCCAATGAAAGACTCTCCACCGTTAGATCTTGCACATATTTTAACACTGAAACGCTCCGACCTATTTTTTTTTAATAATATTAATAATAACCCCACACAACCCCACAATTATTATTAATTCCCACCAGACGAAAACAATTAACAGCTCAGCGATAACGATTTATTATAAACCAATAAATTCGAATCAACTAATAACCTAACGGTTACGAAAAAAATAACAACCACGACTAACAGTAATTTTTAAATAAGTAAAATAAATGAAAACCCTCCCGATGTGTCATCTTGGTCCGTCACCGCAGTTCCACGAGCTTCAGCTACCTTTATCCTTTCCCTTAACTGCGCCATTACGAATAGACAAAATACTGAGGGGCGATCAACCCATCTACTAGGTCAATTAGGAAAAAATTACGAAAATACTCCTCCAACATAATTAAATATCCGGACCCGACAAACAGAAACACAACCACTTTATAAAATTAATTCACTGCAAAATAATGAATTAAATCAATCAACGATATTTTTAAACAACCAAAACGTGATTAAAACAATTAATTCTCAACAATTAAATCAACAAAAAATCACAGAAAAATCACAGAAAATAATCTCACAATTAATGGTAATTAATAGCAATTTTTTCGGAATTTATTTCAGCAATTAATACACATCGATAATCACAGAAACATAGAAATAAATCCTAACACTGAATTATCCCGGAGGAAATTCCGTCAAAACATCCGACCATGGTACTGCACTCACCTTAGCCAGCAGTACCACTTTCCGACACAACTTTTCTGCAACTTCTGAAAACTTTTTCCGCGATGTCTAAATCTTCAATTCCCGAACACGCAACATAATAATAATAAAATATTATTAATTACTATTTAATTATTAAATCAGATAATTGCAACTTAATTACGTAAACATCTCTGCAACACATCACGACTTCATCTTCCTCCTCTTTCTGCAACTTCACGTCCGACCAACATCACCACCGAACAATACCACCGTCTCACGCATCGTTGCCAACCTCCACTAACGTCTTCAGCCAACGACATCGCCATAAAAGCCGATGATCACTATACACGAACTCGATGACTACACAAACCCGTCACCACCGTCCAACGCCGTAACGGTCAAACCACACCACCGTTCAACACTGTTCAAAATCACAAAGCATAACAGACACTTCATCAGCGCAGCTCATAATCTCAACCTCGAAGGCACCACAGATCACGATCGATACGGTCACAGACCATGTCCGTGACGTTGCCGCCACAACACAACCTCGCCACAACCACCGTAAAACCTGACACACAAAACACAAGACACAAGGACAAGGAACAACACGGAAATGTTTTTACCGAGGTGAAGAACTCCCTCTCCTGTGCACATCGATAGCTCCACCGCTTAACCTCTCTCTCGAGATCTCTCTCTTAAGATCTCTCTCTCTCTCTCTTTGGCCATGACCGCCAAATCTCTTAAAACTTCTCGTCTGATCAAGTTTGTCGGCCTCACAGATGAACGTGAGATGATGGTGGACTTGCAACGAGGGAGATTGGCGTGAGAGCTTAATAGAGTAACCCGTAGGGTTTTACTTAACTTCTACAAAATTGCACAACAGGCCCCCCCCCCCCACAATTCTGCAGCTTAAACTTTTGCCCCCACAGCTTTTTAAACTATCAATTAAACCCAGCCCGAAAAACTGATTTAAACAAAACGACCCTCAAATTTTAAATACTCCAATTAAACCCTGACAACAGGAATGCAGATGTTACAATTCTCTCCCACTAACATAGATTCTTCCTCGAATCTTAACATCCCAACGAACATCCACAGCATAGCACAACCGTTATTCTACTCGACATAGTCGCATGACCATAATGTTTTCGGCATAGCCTTTCGGCTAATCTTCTAACACTACATTGTTTATACTTAGTTCAAATACTTCCGCAATCCTATACCACACGATCCCACTTGGTTTGAATAAACTACGCCTACCGGATCCCCGAAACAGCTCAGCGCAGTAAAATTGACAAGCATCTCGGAGTCCAGCATGACCCAATCAGCAAGTCCAAAAGATCCTAAGATCTCTAGTGGCTTACCAAGACAGCATCAAGAATCACATAGAAATCCGACCGGTAACCACCACACAACGATAAGATTCCACAGCACAGAACTCTATCAAACAGCATTAGGACGAGTCCTAATCAACCAAACCAAGTACTAGGATCAACACGTCACGATCCTCAGAGCCAAACTAAGTATGAACAACTCAACAGCACAACATATTCAACAAAAACACTGGTTTATTATTGAATAAAAGGTAAAACCGTACATCGTTATAAGTTTCAGCAAAACTAAATGAGTACAACAGCTTAAACAGCAAGAAAATACTACAACTCAGCAAAACAGTACTAGGACTCCAGCTAAGTCTCTAGCTTTCCAAACCACTTGGGAAACCTTTGCTTCATCTTCATTTCTGGTTTCCAAATCTCCTCCACCGCTCCATTGCAGTCCCACAAGATCTTCATCTCTGGAACTTGCTTCCTCCTAACCAGCTTGACTCTATGGTCAAGTACCTCCAGAGGCCTCACCTCTACCATCATACTCGGCAGAAGATCAGATGAAATTTTAGCCATAATCCAATCATCCCTATGTAGGCACTTCTTCAGCTTCGAAACTTGGAACACCTTATGAAATGCCTGCATCGCCTCTGGCAACTCAAGCCTATAAACAACCGGCCCGATACGCTCTAATACCCTAACAAGATCCATATACCGAGGACTCAGCTTAGTCTCGAAAATAGACCTGTTTTGACCTTGCAGCATGGTCATTTTGAGATACACCATATTTCCAACATCAAACGCCAACTTTTTTCTATGGTTGTCAGCGTAGCTCTTCTGCCTATCTTGTGCCTTCTTCATGTTCAGCTTAACAACACGGATCTTTTCCGTAGTCTCCTGCACAAAATCGGCCCCCAGCAAACTCCTCTCTCCCACTTGAGTCCAACACAGTGGTGTCCTGCATGGTCTACCCTAGAGAGTCTCAAATGGTGCTATACCGATACTAGCCTGGTAACTGTTGTTGTACGCTAACTCCGCCAAACTCAAATGGTTAACCCAATGTCCGCTCTAATCTAACACACACATCCGCAATAAGTCCTCCAATATCTGGATAGTGCGCTCAGACTGTCCATCCATCTACAGATGATAAACTGTACTCTTGTGTACCTTAGTGCCCATCTCCCTCTGAAAAGGTCTCCAAAACTGCGATGAGAACTTTGGATTCCGATCTGACACTATACTCACAGGTATCCCATGCAGCTAAACAATCTCACTGACATATCTTTTAGCCAAGACCTTAGCTCCATCGGTCTTTTTGATGGACAGAAAATGTGCCGACTTGGTCAATCTATCAACAATGACCCAGATAGCATCTTTGGTTCGCGAAACCGACAGACCAACAATAAAATCCACGGTGATCATGTCCCACTTTCACTTTAGAATGGATAAACTCCTCAGCAAACTGCTCGGAACCTGATGCTCAGCTTTCACCAACTGGCAAGTATCACACTTGCCAACTCAGCTGGCGACATCCTTCTTCATTCCTACCCACTGATAATACTGTTTGAGATCACGGTACATCTTGGTAGCTCCTAAATGAAGCGAGAACAGACTCTGGTGCGCTTCCCTAAGAATTTCTTGCCTAAGCAAGTCATCATTCGGCACACACACCCTGCCATGCAGTAATATAGTCACATTGCTGGAAACTTCATACTCTGACTTCTCTGCTCTAGAAGCCGCACTCTGCTCAGAGTATCGGCCTGATTGGCTGCTTCTAACCCTAGTGGCTTGTACTCCTCAGATACAGCACACAACTGCAAGACACTCACCATGTCCACTAGAGTTTCTGCATCTCTCTCTGTATCCGAGATCACTCGTCTCTGGCTCAAGGCATCAGCCACGAGATTTATTTTATCGGGATGGTAAGCTATCTCCAGATAATAATCTGCAACCAACTCCATCCAGCGCCTCTGCCTCAGGTTCAGCTCGGGCTGAATAAACATGTATTTCAGATTTTTGTGGTCCGTGAACACCTAAACTTTCTGCCATACAGATACGACCTCCAGATGTTCAGAGCAAACACTACTGCCGCCATCTCCAAGTCATGAGTAGGATAATTGCATTCATGTTTTCTCAACTGCGGTGAAGCATAGGCAATTACTCTTCCCTGCTGCATAAGGACACATCCGAGTCCCAGCCTGGACGCGTCCGTGTATACAACATATGGCTCATATGATTCTGGCAAAGTTAACACCGATGTGCTAACCAACATCTCCTTGAGCTTTAAAAAGCTCTCCTCACACTGCGGTGACCATACAAAAGGAACCTTCTTCCCGGTAAGTTTAGTCATAGATTGAGCCATGCTGGCAAAACTTTTGACAAACTTCCGGTAATAACCAGCTAGTCCAAGGAAGCTCCGAATCTCTCTCACATTCCTTGGTCTCGGCCACTCCTCTATCGCCCAAATCTTCTCCGAATCAGCAGCCACTCCGCTCTAAGAGACAAAATGACCCAGAAAACCCATATTCTGCTGACAGAAACTGCACTTTCTCAACTTAGCAAACAACTGCTGCTCCCGTAACTTTTCCAGAACTTTCCTCAGGTGGCTCGCGTGCTCCTCAAGACTCTTGGAATACACCAAGATGTCATCAATAAAGATAATGATGAACTCATCCAGATACTCCTGGAAGATCCCGTTCATAAACCTCATAAACGCAGCTGGCGCATTAGTCAATCCGAACGGCATCACCACAAACTCGTAGTGCCTGTATCTCGTCTTGAAAGCCGTCTTCCGAACATCTCCCTCAGCTTTAGGTATCTGGTGGTATCCAGATGCCAAATCAATCTTGGAGAACCACGTAGCTCCGCCTAACTGATCCAACAATCTCCAATCCTCGGCAGCAGATACTTAATCTTCATAGTGACGCGGTTAAGCCCCCGGTAGTCAATCCACAACCGGAAACTTTCGTCCTTCTTCTTCACAAACAAGACCAGTGCTCCCCACAGTGAACTACTCGGTCCTCCAGCTGCTTCTTCTGCTCAATCATCTCGGATGGAGCCATCATGTACGGAGCCTTAGAAAACGGTGAGGTCCTTGGCTCTAACTTGATCGTGAAAGGATAAGATCTCGACGGCAGTAACCCTCTTAATGGCTGGAACACATCTTCAAACTCCCAAACCACCTCAATGTCGACTCTCCAACCTCACGGGACATCGATATGGTCGCCTGGTATGCCTTACAACCCTGCTCAAGCAACCACTCGGCTTGAATAGCCAAAACTACTATGCTTCCAAAAACCGGCTGCACCCCTTGGTAAACTAATCTTCTGCCTGCTCGCTCATAAATGACTCGACCTCTACGACAATTGAGATGAACCTTGAACTTCTCCAGCCAGTCCATGCCCAAAATTACGTCATAAAACTCCAGCGGACAGATGAGAATGTCGATGGCCTCAACACAACCACGAGTCTCCAATAACCGACTCCCAGAGACTCTCACTACTCCCGAATGATCACCAGACAGCTCGTGGATCCCATTCTCAGACACCCAGCTCGGTGTAACAAAACTATGAGATGCTCAGGAGTCAAACAACATATAAGA
Source organism: Cardamine occulta (assembly GCA_028015245.1). Lineage (NCBI taxonomy): Eukaryota > Viridiplantae > Streptophyta > Magnoliopsida > Brassicales > Brassicaceae > Cardamine > Cardamine occulta. The sequence continues at coordinate 10,618,163 of CM051375.1, forward strand.
CTTGACTCCTGCTACGCTTAAAGTCCCTACATAAACAATAAGCTAAGACTACCAAACACAACAAGCAGCAAGAAATCTTAATACTTAATGAAAAAACATAAAAGGTTACGCACTAACTAGTGATTAGTCTGCTGCTACTTGCTCCACTGGCCTCCAAATCCAATGTGTACACCCGAGGCGCTACTATGGCCCGCGTCGGTGGTGGTGCCTCAATCCTCGGTGCCTACTGCCTGAGCTTTAGGAAACTGGTCTTCACGTGCCCGGGTTCCTTGTAATGGAAGAAAATTCGCTCATCAGCCTTAGTACAGTTGGCGATATGGTGTTCGGGATTGCCACACCGGAAACACCGACACCCTGCACCCACAGCCTTGGAAGTTTCTTCCCACTTCCTCTTCTGCCCCCACTCACTGCCAGACTTGTCCCCTTTGTTCGGAGCAAAACTCTGAGGCTTCCTCGGAACCCAGGGCTAACAACTTGCAACATGGACTCCTGCCTCATGCCTCTTCGATCAAGGCAGCCCGGTCAACCAACTCCATACCAAATCATAGCTTCAAACATTACAGCGGTTTTTCAGCTCTAACCGCATGCCTCGCAAGAACCTACGCACCCGAGTCTTTTCATTAGCAAGACCCCTGCCAGCATATCGCTTGAGCCGATTGAACTCGGTCTCGTATTCCCGGAAAGACCTGCTGGTAACTGCTCCAACAGGTGCGTCAAAAGCTCCAGCACTGCTGCCATTGGATTTGGATCAGCTGTGGGCTGGGGTATCGCACCCCAACCAGCCACGTCAGCCTGAACACCCCCAATAGGATGCTCCACTCCCACCTGCTCCACTGTGACACTCTGTGCCACACTCTCCTCATGGGACTCTGCTGCCACTCCAGCTCTGCCCGCTCGACCTCCACGACCAGCTCGGCCACCACGACCGTCTCAGCCACCATGACCCCGAACTCTACCAGGATTCACCATCTAGCAAAACCACACGGTTATTAAATTACGACTAAAAATAACAAGGAAGTCTTACCGCGGAACTATTATCTGCCGGAAGATGATATAACCAACACCCCAAACAATAATAACAAAGCAACGCAACAAGAAATCTAGCAGCCCTAGAATCAACTCCGCTCTGATACCAAATTAAAACGCCCCGACCTATATATATTTTAATACTAATAGTAACCCCATAATTATTATTAACTCCCAGCAGACGAAAATAATTAACAGCTCAGCGATAACGATTTAATATAAACCAATAAATTTGAATCAATTAATAACCTAACGGTTACGAAGAAACAACAATCACGACTAACAATAATTTTTAAATAAAACCCTCCCAGTATGTCTTCTTTTTCCGTCACCGCAGTTCAACGAGGTTTAGCTAGCTTTATCCTTACCTTTACCTGCACCTTTACGAATAGACGCAGTTCGAAAATTTATAGTAGGTGAAAATTCTCCCATGCTATTTTGGCGTCAATCTTTTAGGAATAGGTTTCCGAAGGCAGGGCTAGTGACTGGAGTGCGCGCCCCTGATAATTGCATCGTTGTGCCTGGGCATGAAATGAAAATAATGGAAAAATACCGAGGAGGCGATCAACTGGTCTACTAGGTCAATTAGGACAAAATTACAAAAATACCCCTCTGACATATTTAAACGCCCGGACTCGACAATCAGCAACACAACCACTTTATAAAATTAATTCACCACAAAATAATGAATTAAATCAATCAACGATATTTTTAAACATTTAAAACGTGATTAAAATAATTAATTCTCAACAAATAATTCAACAAAAAATTATGAAAAAATCACAGAAAATAATCTCACAATTAACGGTAATTAATAGCAATTTTTTCGGAATTTATTTCAGCAATTAATACACAACGATAATCACAGAAACACAGAAATAAATCATAACACTGAATTATCCCGGAAAAAATTCCGTAAAAATATTTGACCACGGTACTGCATTCACCTTAGCCAGCAGTAGCACTTTTCGACACAACTTTTCTGTAATTTCTGGAAATTGTTTCTGCGATGTCTACACCCTTAATTCTCGAACACGCAACCTAATAATAATAAAATATTATTAATTAATATTTAATTATTAAATCAGATAATTGCAACTTGATGTGATCATGGAGAACAATCAAACGCAGCATGAACCTGAGGAGAGCATACATGGAGTTGAAGATTTATTGGTTGTACCAAGTGGACCTATGACAAGAGCAAGAGCCAAGGCACTTCAGAATTCAATCCATGGACTTCTCACTCAAGTGCACAATCATCAAGCATCTAAGGATTTCACAAAGTACATTGGATATCAGAATATGCTGATGGCAACACCTTCTCAAATGGATTAACAAAGAGGGTGATCCATTTGTACTCTTTTTCCTAACCTTTGGGTTTTTCCCAATGGGTTTTTCCAAAGGAAGGTTTTAATGAGGCAAATTGGATCACTTGTTCATCAAGTCCAAAAGAGAACTTATCCAAAGCCCACAAAATGTCTCTTGGCCCAAAAATGAAGATCCATTTCGTGGAGATGAAGTACAAGAAGTACAAGAAGTACAAAAGATATTTTATTTTCTTTTATTTTAAGTTTTTCTTTATTTTCAGCAATTAATATTGCTTAGATATTTTCTACCCTTTCTTGTGCTATATAAGCACGCCTAGACCATCACAAATAATCAATCAACTTTCTTTTCAACATATTTTAGAGTGAATCTCTTTTGTTCTTTTAGAACTTTCGATTGCTTGGTGTGTAATATCCAACAATCAAACCTTGTCTTGTCTAGGTGTGTCATATCCTAGGAGACATTGAGGTATATCAAGAGCCTTCCGCAACTCTTGTGTGACCATTCGATCCATCATCTATCCATCTATCCATTTCCACAACTCGAAAGTGTCGAATCCTTGGGAGGATCGCATCATTTGGTATCAGAGCACATTTTCGAGTTTGTATCCATTTTCTATCATCTTCTCACCTTCCCACCGTTCTTAAAACTCTTTTCTACCTTTCTGTTCTTCTATCCTAAGAGATCTAGTCCGATCTGCAGTCAAAAAAAAAAAAAAAATTTCTAAACACTCAAAAGGGACTGATCAACTCCCAATCCGGTCAGTTTTGTGTCATTTACGTTTTTATTCAAAAAAAAAAAAAAAAAAAAAAAATCCTGCATCTTTTCGTGATCTGATCAATCATATATTCAAAAAACAAAATAATCCTTGATCATCATCGTGCTATATCATTTTTCCAGAAGTTTAGTCATTCAAATCTCTCATTTTTTCGAAAAATCTTGTCTTTCTATCTAAATTCATTCATTCTGCCTGTTTGTTGGTTTTCCACCAAGTTGGATTGATTAGTTTGATAAAGAACTGTTGAGATTTTGCTACTAGTGAGATCATTGATGAGAGCTGAGTGAAACACTTGAGAGAAACACTTGAGAGAAATACTTGAGGAAGAAACATCTTGTGAGCTTTTATTACTAACCATTCTGTTTTGCAGGGAAAAATAAATGGCGAGTGAAGGAGATAATTCTGATAATGCCAACAGGGAGCGTGCTTCTAGAATTCCTAATCTAGAACTGCAAGCTATCATGGGAGAAATAAGGCGCATGCTGAGGACAGAACTAGGTGCAGTTCATGAGAGGATTGATAAAATCCAAGAATCTGTCCAAGGGCAATCTGAAGTACCACCACCATTGGTACAGCGGGAAAATGTTGTTAGGAGAAGAAGAGAGCAACTTAGGCAAGAAAGGGACGTGGAGGAAGATGATTATTACAGTGGAGGAAGCCGAATCTCTAGTAGGACTCATCGAAGAACTAGACGTGATAACGAAGCAAGAGGCCGAAATGAAGACAATATCAATGGTCTGAAGTTAAAAATACCACCATTCTATGGGAAGAGTGATCCAGATGCTTACCTAGAGTGGGAGAAGAAGATAGAGCTGGTGTTTGATTGCCAAACATATTCGAATACAAGAAGGTCCAACTTGCCGAACCTAATTCTATGACTATGCCATCAACTGGTGGGATCAAATTGTGACAAGTAGGAAACGAACCGGGAACCACGGGTGGAGACTGGGGAGGAGATGAAAAATCTGATGAGAAAGAGGTTTGTTCCGAGTCATTACCACCGGGAGTTGCATCAAAGGCTTAGGAGATTAAGCCAAGGGAGTAAAAGTGTGGATGAATATTTCCAAGAAATGGAGTCTCTTATGATCAAAGCCGACATAGAAGAAGATTCTGAAGCAACAATGGCACGGTTCCTTAGTGGTTTGTCCCGTGACATCCAAGACCGAATGGAGCTACAAACATACAAAGATTTGGAGGAAATGCTACATAAGGCTGTTCTAGTAGAACAACAAATCAAGAGGAGGGGTAGCTCTAAAACGTCATATGGGGCTGGAGCATCTCATGCTAGGGCCACTTATCATAAAGAGGACAAAACTATTGCTAAACCAAAGACCGAGTCAAGACCATTCACCACCAATCCAAACCCCAAAGGTAAAACCGAGGCAGCCCCTTTTAAAACTAGAGAAGTTCGATGTTTTAAGTGTCAAGGGAGGGGGCACTACGCCAATGAATGTATTAACAAGAAGATTATGATTCTCTTGGAGAATGGTGAGATTGAGACCGAGGAAGAGGAGGAGAATGATTCAGCCTCGGAAGAAGAAGAGCAAGTGGAGTTACCAGCTTGGAGAGCTTTTTGGTAACACGGAGATCATTGAGTATTCAAACTAAGGTAAATGAACACGATCAAAGAGAAAATTTGTTTCATACTAGATGCATTGTTGAAGGAAAGGTTTGCAGCCTTATAATTGATGGAGGAAGCTGCACCAATGTAGCTAGTGAAACAATGGTGAGGAAGTTAGGGTTGAAAGTCATTGAGCATCCGAAGCCTTATAAGCTTCAATGGCTGAATGATGCTGGTGAGATGGCGGTGAACAGCCAAGTATTGGTTCCCATAACCATAGGCAAATATGAGGACGAAATTTTGTGTGATATTCTACCTATGGAGGCTGGCCACATCTTACTTGGAAGACCATGGCAGTTTGATAGAAGGGTTTTGCATGATGGTTTCACCAATAGGTATTCTTTTGAGTACAAAGGCCGGAAAACAGTCCTTGCTCCTCTAGCACCACACGAAGCTTACCAAGACCAGATCCAGCTGAAACAACAAGGAAAAACAACTGTGAGTGACCCCCTAAACACTTCACCACAAAAAGAAAAAGAGAGTTTGAGAAAAACCAAGAAAAAGGCCTGTGAGAGTAAACCCGTGAGGCATTCTAACTTCTTTGTGAGATCTAATGTGGTTAAGAGAGCTCTTTTCTCTAAAAAAACCATTCTTCTGTTTGTTTACAAAGAAGCACTTATGAATCATACTAACCTCTCACCGGAATTGCCGAGTAAGGTTACTTCTCTTTTGCAGGAATTTGAAGACATCTTTCCGGAGGAAAACCCCAAGGGATTACCACCTATCCGTGGGATTGAGCACCAAATAGATTTCGTGCCTGGAGCTTCACTTCCCAACAGGCCAGCTTATAGAACTAACCCGGTTGAGACCAAGGAGTTGCAAAAACAAGTGAGCAAACTCATGGACAAGGGTTACATCCGAGAGAGCATGAGCCCTTGTGCTGTGCCGGTTCTACTTGTACCAAAGAAGGATGGAACATGGAGGATGTGTATTGATTGTCGAGCCATCAACAACATAACAGTTAAGTATCGCCATCATATTCCTCGTTTAGACGATATGCTAGATGAACTCTATGGCTCTAGTGTGTTTTCTAAAATTGATCTTAAAAGTGGATATCACCAAATTCGCATGAAAGAGGGTGATGAGTGGAAAACAGCTTTTAAAACAAAACATGGATTATATGAGTGGTTAGTAATGCCTTTTGGATTAACTAATGCACCCAGCACTTTCATGAGATTAATGAACCATGTCTTAAGAGCTTTCATTGGAGTTTTTGTTGTTGTCTACTTTGATGACATTCTGGTTTATAGCAAAAACTTAGAGGATCATATTGAGCATCTGAAATCTGTTTTAGAAGTTCTAAGGAAAGAAAAGTTGTTTGCTAACCTAAAGAAGTGTACCTTTTGCACGGATAATCTTGTGTTTCTAGGTTTTGTTGTGAGTGCACAGGGTATACAGGTTGATGAAGAAAAAGTGAGAGCTATCCGTGAATGGCCAAGTCCTAGTACTGTGAGCGAAGTGAGGAGTTTCCATGGACTTGCTGGATTCTATAGGAGATTTGTGAAAGATTTTAGCACCATAGCTGCTCCACTTACTGAAGTGATCAAGAAAAGTGTGGGATTCAAATGGGAAGAAGCACAAGAAAAAGCATTCCAAACCTTGAAGGAGAAACTTACCAATGCACCCCTTTTGTCTTTACCAGATTTTATGAAAACTTTTGAAATTGAATGTGATGCATCTGGTGTAGGTATTGGTGCGGTTTTGATGCAAGAGAAGAAGCCAATTGCCTTTTTCAGTGAGAAGCTTGGAGGAGCCACTTTGAACTATCCAACCTATGACAAGGAGTTGTATGCCTTGATCCGGGCTTTGCAAACATGGCAGCACTACCTATGGCCAAAGGAGTTCGTCATCCATACTGATCATGAGTCCTTAAAGCATTTGAAAGGTCAGCAAAAGCTTAACAAACGGCATGCTAGGTGGATAGAGTTCATTGAAACATTTCCGTATGTAATCAAGTACAAAAAAGGTAAAGAAAATATTGTTGCCGATGCCTTATCTCGGAGGTATGTTTTGATTACTACTTTGGATGCTAAGTTGTTAGGTTTTGAGCAACTAAAGGATTTATACGAGACTGATTCTGAATTTCAAGAAATTTACAAGTCTTGTGTTAAATTTGCTTTTGGAAAGTATTTTAGGCATGAAGGATTCTTATTTTTTGAAAATCGTTTGTGTGTGCCTAATTGCTCTGTGAGAGATTTGCTAGTTAGGGAAGCACATGGAGGAGGCTTAATGGGACATTTTGGAATTGCTAAGACTCTCAAAGTACTGCAAGAGCATTTCTATTGGCCGTATATGAAGAGAGATGTGGAGAGAGTCTGCGGAAGATGTGTCACTTGCAAACAAGCCAAATCAAAGGTACAGTCTCAAGGTTTGTACACGCCTTTACCAATCCCTACTCAGCCCTGGAATGATCTATCTATGGATTTTGTGCTTGGATTGCCTAGAACTAGGACTGGAAAAGACTCCATCTTTGTTGTTGTTGATAGGTTTTCTAAGATGGCACATTTCATTGCTTGTCATAAAACTGATGATGCTTCTCATGTAGCTAACTTGTTCTTTAAAGAGATAGTTAGGATTCATGGCATGCCCAGAACTATTGTTAGTGATAGGGACACTAAGTTCTTGAGCTACTTTTGGAAAACACTTTGGTCTAAGCTAGGAACTAAGTTGTTATTTTCAACTACTTGTCATCCTCAATCTGATGGGCAAACTGAAGTTGTGAATAGAACTTTGTCTACTCTTTTACGTGCCTTGATCAAAAAGAACTTGAAAACTTGGGAAGATTGTTTGCCGCATGTTGAATTTGCATATAATCGCTCAATGCATTCAGCTACAAAGTTTTCTCCATTCGAAATTGTCTATGGATTTAATCCTATTTCTCCTTTGGATCTAACCCCTTTACCTTTGAGTGAAAGAGCAAGCATAGATGGGAAAAAGAAAGCTGAACTTGTTAGACAGATCCATGAGAAAGCTCGTAAGAACATAGAGGAGAAAACTAAGCTGTATGAAAAATATGCCAACAAGGGCCGGCATAAGAAGATCTTTGAGGAAGGAGACCTAGTGTGGATACATTTGAGGAAAGAAAGATTTCCGGCTGAAAGGAAGTCCAAACTGAAACCAAGAATTGATGGTCCATTCCGAGTCACAAAGAGGATCAATGACAACGCTTACCAACTTGATCTACAAGGTAAGTACAAAGTGAGTTCCAGTTTTAATGTTGCTGACTTAATTCCCTTTGTTGCAGATGAGCACGATTTGAGGTCAAATCCTTTTCAAGAAGAGGGGGATGATGTGATCATGGAGAACAATCAAACGCAGCATGAACCTGAGGAGAGCATACATGGAGTTGAAGATTTATTGGTTGTACCAAGTGGACCTATGACAAGAGCAAGAGCCAAGGCACTTCAGAATTCAATCCATGGACTTCTCACTCAAGTGCACAATCATCAAGCATCTAAGGATTTCACAAAGTACATTGGATATCAGAATATGCTGATGGCAACACCTTCTCAAATGGATTAACAAAGAGGGTGATCCATTTGTACTCTTTTTTTCCTAACCTTTGGGTTTTTCCCAATGGGTTTTTCCAAAGGAAGGTTTTAATGAGGCAAATTGGATCACTTGTTCATCAAGTCCAAAAGAGAACTTATCCAAAGCCCACAAAATGTCTCTTGGCCCAAAAATGAAGATCCATTTCGTGGAGATGAAGTACAAGAAGTACAAGAAGTACAAAAGATATTTTATTTTCTTTTATTTTAAGTTTTTCTTTATTTTCAGCAATTAATATTGCTTAGATATTTTCTACCCTTTCTTGTGCTATATAAGCACGCCTAGACCATCACAAATAATCAATCAACTTTCTTTTCAACATATTTTAGAGTGAATCTCTTTTGTTCTTTTAGAACTTTCGATTGCTTGGTGTGTAATATCCAACAATCAAACCTTGTCTTGTCTAGGTGTGTCATATCCTAGGAGACATTGAGGTATATCAAGAGCCTTCCGCAACTCTTGTGTGACCATTCGATCCATCATCTATCCATCTATCCATTTCCACAACTCGAAAGTGTCGAATCCTTGGGAGGATCGCATCACAACTTAATTACGTAAACATCTCAGCAACACGTCACGACTTCAGCTTCCTCCTCCTTCTGCAACTTCACGGCCGACAAACATTACCACCAAACAACACCACCGTCTCATACATCGCCGCCAACCTCCACCAACGTCTTCAGCCAACGACATCGCCATCACAGCCGATGATCACTCTACACGAACTCGATGACAACACAAACCCGTCGCCACTGTCCAATGCCGTAACGGTCACACCACACCGCTGAACACCGTTCAACATCACAAAGCATCATAGAGACCTCATCAGCGCAGCTCATGATCTCAACCTTGAAAGCACCACCGATCATGATCGACACGGTCACAGCCCACGTCAGTGATGTTGCCGCCACAACACAACCTCGCGGGTTCCAACCACCGTAAAACCCAACACACAAAACACAAGACACAAGGACAAGGAACAACACGAAAAGGTTCTTACCAACGTGAAGAACTGCCTCTGCTGCGCACATCGATAGCTCCGCCGCTTCTCCTCTCTCCCGAGATCTCTCTCTCTCTCTCTCTCTCTCTTTGGCCGTGACCGCCACACCTCTTAAAGCTTCTCGTCTGATCAAGCTTGCCGGCCTCACAGATGAATGTGAGATGATGGTGGACTTGCAACGAGGGAGATCAGCGTGAGAGCTTAATAGAGTAACCCGTAGGGTTTTACTAAACTTCTAGAAAATTGCACAACAGGCCCTTCCACAATTCTGCAGCTTAAACTTTTGCCCTCACAGCTTTTTAAACTATCAATTAAACCCAGCCTAAAAAACTGATTTAAACAAAACGACCCTCAACTTTTAAATACTCCAATTAAACCCCCAAAAACAGGAATGCGGATGTTACAAAAACAATCTAGATGGGGATGTTAGCTTTCCTCTCCAAGTAGTGTGAAGGAAATCTAATGGTGCGATCAAAGGTTATGGTCCATATACTGAAGACAGGTCAAATTGGCTCGCAAATCAAAACTGATTGTTATGAATGGGGATGAGTACCGATCTGTAGAGAAGTTGTACCGATCAGTAAGGAACCCAGAATACGTGATTTCTAGATGCCTAAACTTAATCAGAATCGACCAAAGCCTATTGTAATCACTCTAGAAACCCTAGACTCCTTTTAGACCTAATTCTTGCCACTCTATTCATATCTATTAATTTGTAACCTTATGGGAGAATATATCTAATCCTCTTGAAAATTGGAGAAGATTTCTAAACTCTTTTATCTTATTTGCAATTCAATTATGTGTTCTTCATATTTGATTTGTTTGTTCTCTGTTTCTATGTGTTAGTATTTTCATCATTGGGTATTGAGTTTTCTAAAGGGGTAATCATGTAGAAATTTGCTAGGTTGTTTCAGAATGATTCATACTGCTCTTCATCTATGGTTGTTCTTATTGCTTAATCTAAATTGATCACCTAGATTATGATATTAGGATTTATTTATCGTGACAATGAAAAGTGTTGTTGAATTAGTTGATAGAACATAGGTGAGCAAAGTAAGTGTATTTAGCCAATGATAGTTGAACTTATTGCACTTTGTGAACATATCGAATTAGGGTTTCAATGCATGCATGGATTTCTATTGACAAATGACAGTTTAGTTGCTAGGATTTGTTTATTGCATAAATAGTTATTACACACGACATTAGGATAATTTACATCCGTAATTTGAGTTCTAGAACGATTCTTAACACATTTCCATTAATTGTTGCATTTATATTCATAATTCCCCGAATGAATTCTGAATACCTAATGCTTTTATTTATTGTTTTAGATTAGTTTTTACACTGTGTTTCACATAAAGTCATGTTGTTTAGCTCTATTTAAATCAATAATTATTCATAGTGTATTCTATTGGTCCTTCTGGATTCGATCTCAACTATACTATTGTGTTTGCGATTGTGCACTTGCAGTATTATTGTTGGCAAAAACCTCTTGATAACAAAATATGAACTTCCTTATTCACTGAAATTCCTGCAGTGTGAAAGAAAACGTCCTTGCCCCGCTCAAATATGGCTTACCATCCTCTTCTAGTAAGGAAGTCTTTTATTGGAAAAGAACGAATGGAATAAAAATGTTCATAATGGAAAGACAAAAAAGTAGAGAAAGGAAAACTATGATCTAAGTATTTAAGTTGTGTTATAAAATTCTAAAAAAAAATCGTTGTAAGGGAGGAAATAAAATATAAGAAATTTGATTAACAAACACTTTAATCGACTTTCAATAGTGTTAGAGGCAGTTTTACCCGAAGTATTGTGTGTAAGAAACTTTGATATCCAAGATGACGAATATGCCTTTACTGATAATCATAGCAATATTGAACCAACATCATTTTTATTTTATTTTTTTAAATGAGGTAAAAATTAAATTCCCTAATTCATTTTTAACAACATCGGGAATTAAGAAATCCGCAAATCTTTCACCGGCGATTCTAAGACAAATCGGAACACCCTTTCTCGTCGGCTCTTTCGCCGACGTTCTGCAACTCCTCCGGCGATATAATTTTTCCGGCAGCCTCCATGACTTCAAGCATTACTTGATTTCACTCTATTTGTAAGAGTTTAATCTTCTATGCCTCAATCTTATTTGGTCCAATCTGTTCACTGATTCAATCTATTATCTGATTCAGTTACTTCTCTTATTCAATCTCTTCTCTGATTCAATCTTATTTCTGCTTATTTCTTTGATTCAATTTCTAGGGTTTATGATATATGAATTTAGGGAGTTTGGTTGATAATTTATAAATATCTTTTTGCATGTCTGGAATCGTGTCCGTTTTATTTTCCTGGAATTGTCTCTCGTTGTTGAGGTTGTCGCCATTGTTACACAAGGTAATTCTCTATGTTACATTGTTTACATTAATCAAGAGTGTATAGATAATGGTTAAAATTAGAGGGTGGACATTAAAACTATGCTAAGAATTCTATATGAATCATGGTTGCTATGGTTGCTTGTGTAGAATCTATTGCTATAGTTCATGTATTGGTTTAATAAATTCATTGATCAGTTGGCATAAATGAAGGCGTATACAATCACAGCATGTCTGATCTGTCGATCAAATAAAGTGATTTGTCGATCACTCTTCGAAACCAAAACATTGACTTGACATATAAATATTTAGGATACTTGGATGTAGAGTATTTGATTTGTTTCAAAATGTTTGTCTTGTTTATATGATCAATATGTCTTGTATATGAAGCTCAATTTTTGACACTTATTTTAGATTTTTGATTATTACACACTAAAACCAGATTATTTGTGTAGGCATGGAGAAGAAGTATCCACAACGTCTTTTTACAAGAGGACATGAGCCAAAAACGAAACAGATAGACAATGCATGCAAAATGAATTTCTTCGACCTTATCAAGGATGCAGTGCCTCTAGAGTATGCTACAGTTTAGAAAGATGAAGTCTTTGGACCCATATTAGCGCTACATGACAACGATCTTTGGTATTCAGGTCTGTTGATACATAACATGTTGACTAGGCAGCTGGTAGCAAAGAGAATACATGAGATGTGGTTTGTTTTTGGGAATAAGCCACTTTGTTTTTTGCTGCAAAAGTTTCATGCAGTGGACAAATGATGGGGGTTCTGGAGTGAAGTGGTGAGGAATAAGGAAAAGGTTTGTCTACAAAAGATTAAGAAAGAGTATATACCATACGCTCACCATTAGGATCCAGCTGACAAAGTTCGACTAGTGTAAATTGGTGTGATCACTGCGGTACTATTTGGTTTCAATGATTTGAAAGTCATCCCAAACGAATACATCCAGTTAGTGATGGATATACAAAAGGTTTGGTATTGTCACTTCATACATATCTTACATTTCTTACTCTTCTTATAGTTCTCACTATCATACTCTTTTGAATTATTACAATAGGTTCACAAGTGTTATTGGGGTCTTCTAGCTTATGACCATCTACTCAAGTATCTCAGAAAAAGGCAACGTGAATTGAAGAACCACAACAGCTATTCTCTTGAAGGTTTCTCCTTTGTACTTCAAATATGGGCTATGGAAGCAATTCCTTTACTTGAAGAATTGACTGGAGTCAAGATTAGTGATCAATTCCAATATCTTCAGTGCTCTACTTGGAAAGGCAATATGAGACCTAATTTTGATGGCTTTATTACCATCGAGAAATCAATTCTACCAAATGTTAGTTTATATATCATCATTTATCTTTTGCTCATATGTTAGATACTGTAACTGCCATATAGTTTCTAAATTGACATAGTAAATCTTTTAATCTTTGTTTATGTTTCTGTTTCTGCAGCATATAGATCTCCATTTGCAAGAAATATCTACGCAGCGTATAGACCATCATTTTGTATCAGATTTTGTAATCCTATAGTCACAGTTATGCTTCACCGCATACATTTTCATAGACTCCATCATCCTGGTTGTAAGTCCATCAACAACCTTAGTGAAACGACCACACTTTTTTTTTGTTGCACATGGAAATAATGAACTAATGCCCATACATTAAACATTCAAAACCATACAACAACCAATTACACAAAACACCACGAAGGTCAACAATTCTACCAGTTCTACCAACCCTACGAGAGCTGCAAAAACCACAAAACTACTGGGTCCTAATCATCTCCTCATCACTGCCTCGATTCCACGACCACGCCTTGTCTTTATCTGCATCCATAAAAGTAAATCATCAATATTTGGTAAACCAAACGCTGAGTGAGATTGATCCTCCCAATAACAGGTTATAAGAAAGCCACATGCAACTCAAACAACCTCAACAATCCGAAATAATAACACCACATATTAGTTCAAACAATCAATTAACAATTCAAACTCCATGAAAAGATAATCAATTACACCGATAACTAACCACCTAACAATTCCAAACCTCATGAAAAGCTAATCAGTCCACCAAACAAAAATGAATTAGTCTAACACTATTCACACGCGGGTACTGTTCACCGCTCACAAGGGAACACTCCAACAAGGCATGGAATCACCAAGAAGCACAACACACAATTTACCAAGCAAAGTGCATGAACACAATCAAGCTTTCAAGGTACAAACAACAACAATTCCATGGTTCCCTAACCACCAAAAGCATATTAAAACTCACTAACGCTTCCCAAGTGACCCATAAATTTCACCAAGAACCCACAAAAATCACAATCACCAAATCAAGCATAAGAACTCACAATCAAAGCTTAACAAGGCACAACAAGCACAAATCCATGGTTTTCTAACCCCCACAAGCTTAGTAAACACTAGCTAAAACTTCACAAGTGACCCATGGAATTTACCAAGAACAAACAAAAATCACAATCACAAAATCAAGCATAAGAACTCACAATCAAAGCTTAACAAGGCACAACAAGTACAAATCCATGGTTTTCTAACCACCACAAGCTTAGCAAACACTAGCTAAAGCTTCAAAAGTGACCCATGGAATTCCCAAGAACCCACAAAAATCACAATCACCAAATCAAGCATAAGAACTCACAATCAAAGCTTAACAAGGCACAACAAGCACAAATCCATGGTTTTCTAACCACCACAAGCTTAGCAAACACTAGCTAAAGCTTCACAAGTGACCCATGAAATTCTCAAGAACCCACAAAAAATTACAAAGCTTAACAAACCCCACAAACCCCCACACAAGGCTTAAAGTTAACCTTTGGTCACAACTCACCTTAGAAAGGACGGATATCACCTAGGATGAACTCTCCAAGCTCAAGAAGATCTCTCCTCCTCGTCCAAACCCCACCGCCAAACCCTAGCTTCAGCCCACTCTTTTTCCAAGCTCCAGAAGCTTCACACTCCCTTGATCTCGCAAGATCCAAGCTTCTCACAAGCTCACCAAGTGTTTCCCTTCTTCCTCTCTCTTCTTTCTCTTAACTCACAAGCTCAGGAACTCTTCCCCACTTAGAAGAAAAATGGCGTGCTCCAGAAGAAGAAGAAGAAGAAGCCAAATTGATTTTTTGCCACTTCCTTTGAGAAAAACTCCACAAATTCCGAAACGATTTATGACACCCCCGGAACAAATATAAATTAATTATTTCAACCCCATAATTAATTTCTCTAGACTTGTCTAAGGTTTATAAACTCAAAAGAATTTCCAAATTAATTAAATTAATTAATTTGCCAGAACACGGGCGTTGCAATTCTTCCCCACTAACATAGATTCGACATCGAATCTTATGTTACTGTTCATCTCCAATCAAATGTTTATCTCCAATGAACTCTAATCATAGCAACGATTACTTAAACCTTGGCCAACCCGGATAGCTCAACACACACACAGGTCTAATACCAACCTCAAGGTTTCCCCATTCAGTCCCAATGCTTACGACACCGCAGCATCATATGTACTTATTGCTCACACACAGACCAAACCCCATCACTTAAGACACCGTAGCATCCCTGAGTTCTGAGCATCTGCCATATCCCGCAGGATATCCACCATAACTCGCAAGGTATCACCTATACCATAGCATCCAAGATACCGCAGTGTCTCCATGTTCTGGGTATCTGCCATTGTGACACCCTATACCAAATTATGACAAGCTACCCGAATCTATATGCGGCTGAAAGCTAAAATACCGGATTAAAATTTTTTTTTTCAATCACCTTCACTTATCTAAATATTGGTATTCATAACTACTTAAGCGCCAAGTAGTAGCTCATCACCAAAGAGCTTAACAAAAAAAACAAGGATCGAGTAAAGTTCAAACAACCATTCAGTTAAACATTCGAGTCTAACAACTTTCCTTCCAAAACAACTTAGCATTATTAACCAAGGCATACCAACAAGTTTCCATGTTAGCAATAAAAACATACATCATACAAGACAAAGTCACAAAACCTATTTACATCATCCTCTCATTCCGCCTCGGTTCCACAAGCTTTGCGATCCTAAGACTCCTCTTTACCTGCACCAAAAAAGGCGCGTAAGCATTGATAATGCTTAGTGAGGCGGTCCTCCCATCCCACAGCGACAAGCGCATATAAACAAAGACTTACCGAACTAATATGCAATGCAAAAATGAAATGATACTATGATAGAGCTCCATCACAACACTCACATCATACAACATAGACAAACCACAAATCACACCCATGTGGGCTAGCCCCACATCCCATATTAATCACGAAAAATCTAATGATTTTATGGCTACGCTATGGTCACGAACTCACCTTGGTTCAACGGTTAGAAAAAACACACAATACTTCTCACTTCAAGCTCGACTTCTTCTTGGCTCCATACACAACCAAGATATTTACTAATTCCCTGTCAATACATCATAAAACACACTTCTCAAATGATGAATCACGAGCCTTAAGTTTGGATCACTAAACCCCAATTCGGGTTTCCTTCTCCAAAAACAGAGCTTTACCTAATCGATCATATCTCTTGCCCTAGACAATATTTGGGAAATTCCTTCGGTCAAGTCTAAGAACTCCATCTCCAATTGATCCATTGCCTCTTGCGGGAAATATTTGAGGTTGAATTCTTCATAAAAACCTCCCCAAGTGTCAACACCGTTTGCTTTCCTAGACAACACAGTTCTCCACCACATATGTGCATCTCCTTCTAGGTAATGAACCACCAAATCAATCTTGTATTCCTACGGGAATCTCACCGAAAGGAAGTTTCTCTCCAATCTCGACTTCCATTTATCCGCCTCAACCGGTTTAGCACCTCCCGGAAAGACTTTGGTGCCAAGCCGTTGCATGTGATCTTGCACTGTGAGGTACGGTGGAATCATAGGACCCACTATGTCTTCCCTAGCCTCAGGATTCGCCACTCTCCGTGGCTCATTAACAGCAGGTGGTGCTACGGGAGCTGGAGCCTTTACCACCCCTGCTAACCTTTCCAACATCTGAGCCAATAACCCCATCATCTGACCCATCTGAGTCACCCCGGATTGTTGTTGAGCTTCACCCTGTAATTCATCACCACCCACTTGAGCCGCATCACCCGCAGCTCCTATATCCTCAGCAACGCCCTCACCAACGGGGTTCATATCCACTTCTGGCTCTTCTTGCTCTTTAGCCACCCGTCCCCTGCTTCTACCTCTTCCATGCCTATCACCTCTCACCATACTACAAAAGCAACAAGGATTTCTATACACACAACTTAAACAATACAAAACATAAAAGAAGTCTTACCGTGAAACCTTTTTACTAGGCGGAAGAGGATGATCTCTAACCTAACCCAACAGTCAAATAACAACAATCGTAAACAATACTCAATCGCAGAGCAAACAAGACACCACACAAATCCTAGAACCGCTTCTGCTCTGATCCCGATAAATGTGACACCCTATATCAAATTATGACAAGCTACCAGAATCTATATGCGGTGGAAAGCTAAAATACCGGATTTTAAAATTTTTTTTTCAATCACCTTCACTTATCTAAACATTGGTATTCATAACTACTTAAGCGCCAAGTAGTAGCTCATCACCAAAGAGCTTAACAAAAAAAACAAGGATCGAGTAAAGTTCAAACAACCATTGACTTAAACATTTGAGTTTAACAACTTTCCTACGAAAACAACTTAGCATTATTAACCAAGGCATACCAACAAGTTTTCATGTTAGCAACAAAAACATACATCATACAAAACAAAGTCACAAAACCTATTTACATCATCCTTTTATTCTGCCTCGGCTCCACGAGCTTCGCGATCCTAAGACTCCTCTTTACCTGCACCAAAAAAGGCGCGTAAGCATTGATAATGCTTAGTGAGGTGGTTCTCCCATCCCACAGCGACAAGCGCATATAAACAAAGACTTACCGAAGTAAAATGCAATGCAAAAATGAAATGATACTATGATAGAGCTCCATCACAACACTCACATCATACAACATGGACAAGCCACAAATCACACCCATGTGGGCAAGCCCCACATCCCACATTAATCGCAGAAAATCTAATGATTATATGGCTACGCTACGGATACGCACTCACCCTTGGTTCGACAGTTAGAAAAATACACGATACTTCTCACTTCAAGCTCGACTTCTTCTTGGCTCCATACACAACCAAGATATCTACTAATTCACTAGCAATACATCACAAAACACACTTCTCAAATGATGAATCACGAGCCTTAAGCTTGGATCACTAAACCCCAATTCGGGTTTCCTTCTCCAAAAACAGAGCTTTACCTAATCGATCATATCTTTTGCCCTAGACAATATTTGGGAAATTCCTTCGGTCAATATCAAGATAAGACCCTCAAGCATCTACCTACCTAATTTCATCTCACTCTAACATGTTTTGACTGTCCAATCACTCTCCAAACCGAACCCGTCACTTATGGCTCTGATTTGAGGGGTTTTGGGAGAAAAATCATATCTCCCAAGATACTCAACTAAACTAGGCGAAATTTGGTAGATAATTAGGCAAGAGATTGATGAACTTACCCACAAATTTTAGCTCAAACTGAGCTCAATAGCTAAACCGATCGTGCCTCCAAACTAGCACTAAACGCTGATTCTCTCGAGCTTCTTCTCTTCTTTCTCCTCCTCCTTCTTCTTCTTCTTCCTCTTCCTCCCCTCTTTCTTTTTCTCCTTTCCTCCCCTCTTCTTTCTCTGTAGCCCAATATATCTCTCGTACAAATGAGAAATGAGAATAATAGTGTAGAAGGTTGTAGAAGAGAGGAGGAGATACATATATGTGTATATAATTAATTATTGGTTTACTCCATTTAAACCAAACTGACCCGATTTTACTAAACCGCAACGATTAATTCTTCCAATTAAACTCTACCGCTCGGTTTAGTAATTCCGTCTAATTTTTCTGAAATATTTGAGACATCTCCCCATTCCAAAATATTTCTTTCACTCCGCAAAAATCTTCGGAATTATCGCTTAATTCGGTGTAAACCGAACCACTCAGGATTAATTCTCAAAAATTGATCTATTGATCAATTTAATTCTAACACTGCCCTTAGGGCCATCAATCAAGCTCGGTATCGTTCCATACTCGATTTAATAACACCTCTGGATCTAACTTCACATGATCCTACGTGGTTACCCAACGGCTAACCCGTCGAAATCCAATACCACAGGACCCGAACGAGTTAAATCCGTCAAACAACCTAGCATATTAGAATCCAATACCACAGGAGTCTAATATACTGAGTCTCTGTGAGATCCAATACCACAGGCTCTAACTCGGTTTACCAATCGATTAGGATTAAATACCACATAATCCTAATCGGTAAACCGCCCTGTTAGGACTAAATACCACATAGCCCTAACCAACATCATTAGAGTTAAATACCACATAACTATAATAACCCATCATTAGGGTTAAATACCACATAACCCCAATGACCCGTCAATAGGATTAAATACCACATAATCCTATTGACCCCAAACACGTACTGGATCTAATGACATAGACCCATAATCCTCGCACATCATGTGTCAAACCCGTCGATACATGAAATAACACAACATGTACTCGACATCCCTAATACATGAAATACCACATCATGTATTAAATATTCTCAACATTTCAATGAACATCCATCCTATTATTAATTCTCGTCAAAACATAACATCTTGAGGGTTCATTACAACAAACGTCAAATACAATTACAACTCAAGAGGATGACTAAGGAACACGGATGTTACAGCCATACCCCTCCACTCGGGGTAATATAACCTATAAGAGTCTCGATACCCCATACCACTCAATTCTGGGCAATATATCCTACGTCTAGAATATACACCTTACGAATCCACGGTATCACGTATCACTCTATGCTATACACGTTATGAGTCTGGGTACATCGCCAGTCTCACTCTCAAGGCATGGAGTCCTTCTAGCTATCGGCACTAGAGGAACTAGTCCTCTCATCAAGCAATAAGTCACACATATATAAGCACCTCAACTGAACTACCTCTCGTGATCCGTATAAATCCTCGCAAGGTAATCACCAGCATCACCCATATTCCACACCCAAAATATCTGCCGTGCATAACCAATAACCAGGCTATCGCACCTATACCCAGTCACTTCGGATACACCATATTCTTTTTCTGATTATGAACTAAGCTTTTAAATTCTCATAAAAACTTTTCATGACACTCGTGCCATTAGCAATAAGAACTACCATCTTATTACTCACATGCATTATCGTTTTTTAACACCAAAATGAAATACATAACCATGACTCCCAAAGTTATCAATAATAAGAGAAACTTATCTTATTAAACACTCATATTGTAACATCGTTATACACGACGGAAATACAAAATGAAAACACATAGCATACATCTACATACCAAAAATGGAACCTCTCGATGGAACTCAAGCCGCAACATGCTTCTGGAACCACTTCCAAAACCTCGTTTCCATCATAGCCTATGGCTTCCAAGTTTCCTTCTGCACCCCGTCATAGTCCCACAAAACCGTGATCATCGTAATCCTCTTCCGATGAAGCTCCTTGACCTTCCGCTCGAGAACTCTCAAAGGTCTCGCGTCGACGGTCATATTGGGCTGGAGATATGATGGAATCGCAACCAATACCTCGTCACCCCTATGCAAACACTTCTTCAGCATCGACACATGGAAGACCTTATGAAAGGTCTGCATAATCTCGGGTAACTCTAACCGATACGCTATCGGTCCAACGCGCTCTACAATCTGGAATAGCCCTATATACCTCGGACTCAACTTAGTCGCAGTAATGGAACTGTTCGGACCTCTCAGCAAAGCCATCTTGAGATACACTCTATCTCCCACCTCAAACACAAGCTCTTTCCGCCTCTAATTGGCATAACTCTTTTGAAGATTCTAGGCTTTTTTCATGTTCAGCTTCAAAATCTGGGCTATTATTATACGCATACTCTACCAAGCTCAAGTGATCGACCCAATGACCACCCAATCTAGCACATCCTTAACAAATCCTCCAGAGTCTAGATCGCCCTCTCGGACTGCCTATCTATCTGAGGATGATAAGTCGTACTTACACCCTCGTGCCCATCTCTGCCCGAAACGCATTCCAGAACTCAGATGTGAACTTTGGATCCAGGTTCGAGCCAATGCTCACCGGTATTCCATACAGTCTCACAATCTCTTGCACGTATTTCTTAGTTAATACCGCAGACCCATCGGTCTTTTTAATGGCCAGAAAACGTGCACACTTGGTCAATCGATCAACGATGACCCAAACAGCATCCTTGATCCGAGAAACTGGTAAGCTCACCATGAAATCCATCGTGATCATATCCCACTTCCATTTTGGAATTGGTAAACTCCGCAACAAACAACTCGGGAGCTGGTGCTCTGCCTTCACTAACTGGCACACATTGCATGCTGCAACCCAGTTAGCAATATCCTTCTTCATCCCGATCCAATGATAATACCGCTTAAGATTCCGGTACATCTTAGTCGCTCCTGGATGAATCGAGAACATACTAGCATGAGCCTCACTCAAGATCTCTCGCCTCGCATCCTCGTTCAAAGGTACGCATGCCCTCCCACTCACAAGGATAGTGCCATTCGCAGATACCTGATAGTCAGAACCCGCTTCTCTTGAAGTCTTAACCAAGCCCTTATCTTTTTCCTGAGCCATCCGACTCTACTCAAAAGATCCGCCTGATTAGCTGCCTCTAAGCCCAAAGGTTCCTGAGATACAACACACAAGCACAATGTGCTAATCTCTCTCACCGAAGACTCAACCTCATGCTTCTGAGCTGAAGCCACCCGCTTCCGACTCAACGCATCCGCAACTAGATTAGCCTTATCAGGAAGGTAAACTATCTCTAGATCATAATCGGCCACTAGCTCCATCCGGCGCATCTTCTTCAAATTTAACTCAGGCTGAGTGAAAATGTACTTCAGGCTCTTATGGTCTGTAAACACCTGCACCTTTCCGCCATAAATATAAGATATCCAAATCTTTAAAGCGAAAACCACCGCAGTCATATCAAGATCATGGGTAGGATAGTTGCCCTCATGCTTCCGCAGCTGCCGTGAAGCATAGGCAATAACCTTCCCCCGCTGCATCAACACACACCCAAGACCAACTCCCGACGCATCAATATACACCACGTAAGGCTCGCCCAGATCAGGCAACACCAATACTAGAGTACTAGTCAACAACGCCTTCAGTTTCACAAAAATCTCCTCACACTCTGAGGACCACACGAAAGGAACATCCTTTCATGTTAGCTTCATTATAGACTTAGCCAAACTCGCAAAACGCTTAACGAATCGCTGATAATAACCTGCCAACCCGAGAAAACTCCTAATCTCTGTGGTATTTCTCGGCCTCGGCCAAGCACTAATGGCCCAACCTTCTCTAGATCCACCGAAACCCCCACCGTAGAAATATTGTGACCCAGAAAACTAATCTCCCGCTGCCAGAAGTTACACTTGCTCAACTTAGCAAACAACTTCTGTTCCCGCAGCTTCGCAAGAATCACACGCAGATGCACCTCATCTCCTCCTGGCTCTTCGAATACACCAAGATATCATCGATAAAGATGATTACAAACTCATCCAGATACTCCTAGAAAAAGCTGTTCATCAATCGCATAAATGCAGCTGGTGCATTTGTCAACCCAAATGGCATCACCACAAACTCGTAATGGCCATAACGAGATCTGAAAGCCGTCTTCCGAATATCTACCTCATCGATAGAAATCTGATGATATCCCAATGCCAAGTCAATCTTGGACAATCAAGTAACCCCTCACAATTGATCCAATAACTCATCAATCCAAGGAAGAGGATACTTGTTCTTCATTGTGACTCGGTTAACCCCCTGATAGTCAATGCACAACAAAAAACTTCCATCCTTTTTCTTCACAAACAACACCGGTGCTCCCCATGGTGAAGTACTTGGGTGAAGTTACTCAGTAACTCCTCCAGCTGCTTCTTCAGCTCTGCCATCTCTGCTGGAGCCATCCTAAAGGAACCGATCTAGATGGTAGTAACCCTTGGAACGACTAGAACACATCCTAGAACTCTCGAACCACTCGAATATCCTGAACCTTAGCCTCTCCAACGGCCTCCGCCAAAGAGATGGTAGCCAAATAAGCCTCGCAACCTTCTCGATCATACGCTCGGAATTCATAACCCAGATCACGAGACTCCTATAAATCGTTCTCACACCCTGATACACCAACTTTCCTTTTCTTCTGTCGAACTCCACTCATCCATGGTGACGATCCAGATGCGCTCTGATTTTCCTGAGCCAATCCATGCCCAAAATGACATCGTACAGCTCCATGGAGCAGATAATAATATCGGCAGGCATAAACTCTCTCGCTACCTGAACAGCCATGTCTCTAATTCGACCGTGAATTCTCAGGAGCTTTCCTCCGACAACCTCCACAAAACCCAAACTCACACCGGGCATGCTTCGAACATTAGCCTTCTCGGCCAATTTCGGAGTAATGAAGCAATGCGATGCTCCCGTGTCAAACAACACATGACACTCAACACCCCTAACCTACAAGGTCCCTGCACATATACATGTGTCAAGAACCTTAACACTCCAACAAGCAACAAAATTTCCCAACATAGAATTAAACTTAGATGAATCTAAGAAAATACATGTGATCGGCTTGGAACTCGTCTCTTTGGACTCAACGATGGAATACACTGGAGGCGCTACTGCCACCGGCCTAATGGGCTGCACCATTGTGGCCTCACTCTGCCGCAGCTTGGGACACTAAGGTCTAATATGCCTTGCCTCCTTGCAGTAAAAGCACACTCGAGGATCCACTCGTACCCCAACCTTCTGAGGACAGCTCGCCACTCGATGATCCATGCTCCCACACACGAAGCTATTCTGACAACCCGACTGCCTCTCGAAACGCCATTCCACTTTTGATTCTGTCCTTGCATCGGCTTACCGACTCTGCTCAGACCGGACTGCTGCTGCTCGGATCTCGTCTGAAAACTTGGTGTAACCACTACCACTTCATCTTTCAGACCCTCCTCAAGCAATGCCGCAGTCTCAACCAACTCATCAACCATGCAAAAAGCCCTAACTATGCAATGGTTCTACAAGTCAACCCTAAAACCCATCAGGAATCTCTGCACACCAGACGACTCACTCTCAACCGCCCGTCTAACATAAGATCCGAGCCAGGTCAATCTCGCAAGCCTCAAATCTAGCTGGTTGAATGCCTCTTGTGGGAAATACTTGGAGTTAAACTCCTCTACAAAATCCGTCCAAGCCATTTCGGCTTGAACTCCCCGAGATGCCACACCCCTCCCCTAGAGATACGCATCACCCTCCAGATAATAGACTGCAATGTCCACTTGGTATCCCGTGGCACACCTACTCCACAGGAAATTCCTCTCTACCCTCCTCAACCATGCATAAGCGTCCTCAGGATTAGCACCTCCAGGGAAAAACCCTGTGCCTATCCTCTGCATCTGCTCCATCATCTTAAGGTAGGATGGAGCTCCTCAGCAACCGCAGCTGCAACCAGAGGCTGAACCTCAACAACCATCAGAACCACATGAGCCTGAGCCGGTACCATCTCTGGAAACCGCTCCAGGAACCTCGTCAAAGGATCCGCCATGCGATCATCTCGGGCCCGAGCATCACCCACTTCTAAACTCGAGCACCTACTGCTAAATCCGTAACACCCACTAGAACACCAGCGACACTGCACTACACCGGCCACACCCTCAGACCCCATCTGACTCGCATGCGATTCCTCGACCAGCTCCTCTGGCACCCGACCACGACTTCTACCCTGGCCACGGCTTCTACCGCACCCTCTAGCCATCTGCACATGCAGAAAGAAGGACTAAGAAACACTAAGACACAATTATCACAATAAAGATAACTCACTGTGGAATCTCACAAGGCTCGAAGAGGATGATTCTATGACCCCATGCAACACCTAATCTATCCTAGAACCACATAGGCTCCTAGAACCGTATGGGCTCTGATACCAAAATGAAACGACTGCACTTTTTTTTTTTTGCACATGGAAATAATGAACTAATGCCCATACATTAAACATTCAAAACCATACAACAACCAATTACACAAACCACCACAAAGGTCAACAGTTCTACCGGTTCTAGCAATCCTACGAGAGCTGCAAAAACCACAAAACTACCGGGTCCTAATCATCTCCTCCTCACTGCCTCGATTCCACGACCACGCCTTGTCTTTATCTGCATCGACAAAAGTGATGCATCAATATTTGGTAAACCAAACGCTGAGTGAGATTGATCCTCCCAACAACAGGTTATAAGAAAACCACACACAATTCAAACAACCTCAACAACACGAAATAATAACACCACATATTACTTCAAACAATCAATTAACAATTCAAACTCCATGAAAAGCTAATCAATTATACCGATAACTACCACCTAGCAATTCCAAACCTCATGAAAAGCTAATCAGTCCACCAAACAAAACATGATTTAGTCTAACACTATTCATACGCGGGTTTTGTTCACCGCTCACAAGGGAACACTTTCAACAAGCCATGGAATCACCAAGAACCACAACACACAATTCACCAAGCAAAGCGTATGAACACAATCAAGCTTTCAAGGTACAAACAACAACAATTCTATGGTTCTCTAACCACCAAAAGCTTATTAAAACTCACTAAAGCTTCCCAAGTGACCCATGAAATTCACCAAGAACCCAAGAAAATCACAATCACCAAATCAAGCATAAAAACTCACAATCAAAGCTTAACAAGGCACAACAAGCACAAATCCATAGTTTTCTAACCACCACAAGCTTAGCAGACAGTAGCTAAAACTTCACAAGTGTCCCATGGAATTCACCAAGAACCCACAAAAATCACAATCACCAAATCAAACATAAGAACTCACAATCAATGCTTAACAAGGCATAACAAGCACAAATCCATGGTTTTCTAACCACCACATGGTTAGAAAACACTAGCTAAAGCTTCACAAATGATCCATGAAATTTCCAAGAACCCACAAAAATCACAATCACCAAATCAAGCATAAGAACTCACAATCAAAGCTTAACAAGGCACAACAAGCACAAATCCATAGTTTTCTAACCACCACAAGCTTAGCAAACACTAGCTAAAGCTTCACAAGTGTCCATGGAATTCCCAAGAACCCACAAAAAATCACAAAGCTTAACAAACCCCACAAGTCCCCACAAGCCCCCACACAAGGCTTAAAGTTTACCTTTGGTCATAACTCACCTTAGAAAGGATGTATCTAGCCTAGGATGAACTCCCCATGCTCAAAAAGATCTCTCCTCCTCCTCCAAACATCATGGCCAAACCCTAGCTTCAGCCCACTCTTTTTCCAACCTCCACAAGCTTCACACTCCCTTGATCTCGCAAGATCCAAGCTTCTCACAAGCTCACCAAGCCTTTCTCTTCTTCCTCTCTCTTCTTTCTCTTAGTTCACAAGCTCAAGAACTCTCACACACTTAGAAGAAAAATGGCGTGCTCAAGGAGAAGAAGAAGAAGAAGCCAAATTGATTTTTTGCCACTTCCTTTGAGAAAAACTCCACAAATTCCGAAACGATTTATGACACCCCCGGAAAAAATATAAATTAATTATTTCAACCCCATAATTAATTTCTCTAGACTTGTCTAAGGTTCATAAACTCAAAAGAATTTCCAAATTAATTTGCCGGAACACGGGCGTTACACTTAGCATCATGATAACTCGTTTTATCAGAATTTCTCAAAACTTCTGATTTTCCACGCACATTGCCATCATTGTCTTCATTCCTATGATCATCCCGTCGGTTATTAACATTATTGTTTCTTCCCTTAGCATCATCAGTTTGCCCCTTAGCATCATTACTTCGGCCTTAGCATCATCATTGGCCTCGTTATATAAATCAAATTGTTGTCCACTTCTACGACAATCAACTCTACTTTTGAACGTGACGCACAACTATAGATTGTTGTTCCTTTTAAAGTAGAGTACAAAATTCTTGACTTGTCTATCATTCAACATAACAACAGAAGGAGAGTCTAAGCTAACACCTATGGGTAAAAAACTGAATTCCACATCAAACTCAATCTGTTTTATTCCATAGTCATCTAAAACAATCAACTTCAACTCTTCAAAATATGGAGTGGACTCCAGACTAACCAATCTTCCATGTTTTTCTTCATCGACAATAAATCCACATTGTTTATTGTCATACAATCTCCATTGACCACACATAACATAGATTTGAAGCATAATCTTCAAAGAACTGGAAAACTCTTCAACAATCAAGTAAAGGAGAAGTAAAAGGATGTAGAAGACGATATTTCAATTATTAGATTAAAAAACTAACTAAATCCGAAATTTTCCTTAAAATTATAAAATATTTTTTTTCTTTTTTTTTATTAGGGATCATTAATTAATTTTTTCAGGATTTAAAATATTTTAGAATTCGTAGTCTAAAATTTTAGAATATGTAATCTAAAACTTTTAAATCGTAGAATACATATTCTAAAACGCTTAGAATATGAAGAATTTTTAGAATACGTATTCTAAAACCACTTTTAAAATATGTATTATTGAAATTCAATTCTAAATTTTTTTGAACATGAACGATTTCTTAACATTTTTTAGAATACGAATTCTAAACATTTTAGAACACCAGAATACAAATTCTAAATTTTTTAGAACACATAATTCGAATTCTAAACTTTTTAGAACAAATTTAAAACCTAAAAAAATAATTAAAACTGCTAAAAATGAAAAAGGTTATTCTTCAAATCCTCTCAAAATTTGTGTGTTTTACATGTTTATCAAGGTTTTTTCTAAAAAAAAAAGTTATTAATCAAGTAGCAGGGGTAGATTAGAAAAAATGACAATTTATGAAATAAGGAGTATATGGAAAAAATATGTTTTAGAACACCTTTTTCCAAATTTCCATATAACTATTAGTTAATTATAATCATTCGCCGCCAAAACAATTAGAAGATACATCAAATGGATTTTACACTAACCTTCTTAAATGGAGAACTTGAAGCAGAAGTTTACATTGAGCAGCCACAAGGCTATTGTAGAGGGTTTATGGGTTGAAACAAGCCCAAGATTGATAAGATGTTAACTTTTTACCTCATAGAAAATATCAAAAAAATTAAGAAAAAACATTATCCGGTATAGACGTTCATTGGTCAAGATCCTACATTTCTCACTGATTCAGCTACAGCAAAACTAGTTATAATAAAGAAAATCATTATTACAATCATCACAAGAAGTGCCATGGATTGTCTAGTTTTTTCATTCACAATCCTTATGGGGTTTTCCCATCATTAGACAGATTCTCAACGTTATCCTTGTAAATGATTCTCTTCAATTTTTTTTGCTTTGCAGCAGATGCTTCCGACACCCCTTGTAACAAGTACTTGCTAAAGAAAAATGGAAGCATCTGCGGCAAAAGATATTCTAAAGTAAAAGATATTCTAAATAATATCAACGAGAAATGTTGATGGAAGCATCTCCGGCAAAGCAACAAATCGAAGAGGATAAGTTACGAGGAAAACGTTGATAATGTTTCGAATGAAGGGAAAATGCGTAAAGATTGTGAATCGAAAAATGAGACAAAGACCATTGAACACAAGTCCTGGCTCTTCTTGTGGTGATTTTGATAATACTTATCTATCTTAAAACTAGCTTCGCTTTGGCTGGATCGTTGAGGAGCGTATGATCTTGTCCAAGAATTTCTCTACCGGGTAATGTTTCACAATAATTAGTTAACATACTCATTATAGAATAATATCCTATTCTCATTTAGTAAATTAAGATACATCAGTTTTGTAAATTTTACCTATAGTTAGTAAAATAAGATATAGCGCACGTACTTGTTAATTCTTTGGGCAATAGTGAATTTGTTAACATTCTAACTATTTTAATTAGCTTATCACAATATATATATATATATATATATATCATGTTAACAAATCAAATTATCGCTAAAATCTTTATCTATTATTCGCCAGATAAATTCATTACTATGTTCGCAACATATTTAATACCTCGTTAAATACTAACTTTGATGTTAATCCATATATGATATAATTTTTCATATTAACAAAATAATTAATCGTTAAAATTAGAGTTGATCTCTCCCTAGTATTTTGATTGTTAAACAAATATATACCAATCAACATTGCAATATGGTCATTTTGGTCCGAATATTTATGTGAAGAGAGAGAACTAGTTGTGTACAAAAATACACAAAAGAAACAAACTTTAAACCCCAAATAGGTAAAGATATTGAACAGACAACTCTTAAATCTAGCCAAAGACTTTCGCAAAACAGAAGAATGTAACAGAATAGCCAAACTTGAAATCCATATAGACATGAATACAAGCATTAATATCATAATTCTTGATGTCATGGAGAAATAGGGAATATTGTTCATCTAATACCATAGATACCATTCTACTACCTCTCTCCATGAAAGTATATAATAACACAAGCACGGAAAATCAAAGCTAATCAATTGGAAAATTTAATATTGAAAATCAAAGCTAACCAATCTTCTCAAAAATTAAATAAGAGATAAAAGGGGATTCAAAGGGTTTCAGCTACTAATTGATTCAAGTGACGATGAATCGTGATTCAGCAAAGATATAAGAATCAGATCAGGTTTTAACTTTGAAATCGCCCCATAAGAAATACAAACCAAGTCTATCACCAAAGAGAAAAAATCAGTTTGCCATGAAATCAGTTTCAATTGAGATAGAAGAGAGAAAATCAAAGAGAATTGAAGGAAATCGAAGAGAAGAGAATGAAATTGTAGAGATGAGGAGATAAAGATGAGAGAAGAGTGACAGAGAATATGAAAGAAACCTAAGTACTTCGATACAACTTAGATGTTGATTGATTTAGGGTTTTGTATAGGTATTAAAAGCGTCCCAAAGCAGTGCCAGCCCTGAAGTTTGTTGGGCCTCAAGCAAAATTTTTTTTTTGGCCTACTAAATATTAGAATATAAAAAAATTACATAACTCTACTCCACAGATTTGAACCCCTGAGCATTGGAGCTGGAAGCGTTTATGAAAAATATTGGCCCCTAAAATTGTTAAATATCTCACAAGCCCTAAGCATATACTTGATCAGCTTCTACTCAGGACTAACACTGCCCAGAGTAGTCGCAATTAAGTCTCAAATGAAATAATGGAGGGAGAAATTGCCGCTTAAAATTGCATCAAAATTTTATATGCAATTTTGAAAAATGCAAAACAGTCACAAACAAGTCGCAAAGCTGGGTATAGCTTGTTATTCATTTGTAAATTTTCTTCTATTTAGTCACAAAGTACTACTCTTTTGTAACATGTTTTCAAGAGTCCAAATCATACTTTTATGAATTTTAAAACTTAAGATCCAAAGAAAATCGATCTATAACGTTACAATCAATGAAATTACAATACAAAACATGATAATGAGTAAAAATATAAAATGCAAAATAATTTAAGAAACTTTAAAACCATTAGATAAAAATAAATATAACACTTATGTTATGTTTAGAAAACTTGTGTAAACCAGAGAAAAAAAAAATTGGTATAATAATGATTCACTTATTTGTAGTAGTTAAAATCAATGTACAAACCTTGAAACTTAAAATACTGAAAATTCTCAATTGGTAAATCTCTAAATAAAATTGGAAGGGTCGCTAAACGAAAGCAAAACCGTCCCAATCTCAGGTTTTAATTACAAAAGAGTCGCACATATGTGGGTAATTTGTGACTTATTTGTAGATTTCTTCTATTTAGTCGCAAAGTGCACTCTTGTGTACTATATTTTTAAGAGTCTCTAAGTCGTCACAATTTGTGATCATTTTGTGTCCCAAATAATATTTTCCATGTGTTTACCAACTTTAGATCCCAAAATGCTTGGAATATTCAAGTTTACAAGTACTTCAAAGAGAAAGATTTCATCAAGTTTTCATATGAGTATACACTTGATATAAACATTTAAAATAGTGATATATTAATTTTCATACTTGCATGTAGATGATTTAATATTAACGTGTATTAATCCAAGCATGTTTGAGAAATTCAAGAAAGACATGTGAAAAAGTAGTTGGAGATGGGAGATATTGAATTGAATATTCAAGTTTACAAGTGAAACAAGAAGACAATTGAATCTAAATTACTAAAGAAGGCTATGTTAAGGAGGTACTTAAGAAGTTAGAGATGAATACATCAAATCCAGGTAGCATGCCGATAGAATGTGGAATCAAGTTTTCTAAGAACGTGGAAGGAAAATAGTGGATCTGACGCTCTTTAAAAGCCTGGTTGGAAGCTTACGTGATTTAACATACAGAAGACCCGATATCTGATATGCGGTTGAAGTTATTAGTCCTCACATGGAGTATCCAATAACAACTAATGTCAAGGCAGCAAAGAGGATCCATCGCTATATCAAAGGTACTATAAAGTTTGGCTTATGCAATTCTATTTTTTATGATTACAAGATTGTTCAATATACTGATAACGATTGCGATGGAGATGTAGATGAAACGAAAGAGCTCAAGCGGCTTTGTATTCTACATTGGAGATACGACTTTCACATGGATGTCAAAAAACAACAAATTGTTAGTCTATCTAATTGTAAAGCGGAGTATGTAGCTGTTGTTTCATGTGTTTGCCATGGTATTTGGTTACAAATCTTGTTAAAGGATCGGAGTTAAACTTGCTAAAAAGGAGCCAACGAAGATCTATGTGGATAACACATCAGTAATAGTTTGGCGAAAACCCCATTATTTTATGAGTGAAGTAAGCACATTGACACACGATATCACTGATTTAGAGAGTGTGCTAACAAAAAAGATGTAAAATTGGATGAAGACAAATGATTACATGACTGACATCTTCACCAAACCTCTTAAGTGTGATCTTTATCAAGATGAGGAGTTTGTTTGGAGTAGCAAAATCAAGTTTAAGAAGGGGGTGTTGAACGTTATTTGATTTTGGATCAAGTTTAATTATTAGGCCAATGGGCCAAACTTAAATCTTGATCCAAGTTTTGGAATTTCTCTAGAATTATCCACACATCTCTCCACCTCCTTAAAAATAAATATGTAGATATTGTCATAAAAATAAATCCAGATAACTCTAGTAAAATAATCTAGATAGATAAGATAACTTTAGATTTAGAGTTAAAATTATTCTAGAACTTTTGTGGTTTGGAGGCTATAAATATTTTATTCTTCTTTCATTCATAACCAAGTTAAAAGTGAAAAAGAAGAAAACTTAGGAAGAATCAAAGTAATCAAAAGTTTCATTTCCTAAATTTCTGTCTCAAATACTTAAACACTTCCTCTATCATCTTCTGAAAGTTTTTCATTCCATCATCTATATATCATTAGCCAGACTGACAAATATTCTGTAATGCCTACTTGATTAATCATAATCGTTTATGTATTGTACAGAAGTGTTGACAAGAACTACGGAGATGATTATGATGCTACAGCCAGCTATACCAATATAGTGCGGGTAAAGAAGTTTATGAGTCTCGTTTGCTCCAATCTCTTAATTGCAGACAAACATGCTTTTCCTTTTATCAATTGTTTGTGTTGTATAAGATGTTAGCAAGCAGTAGTAAACGAATGCAGATCGTTCCAGCTCCTTAAAAGAGAAAGGAGATTGGATTAGCAAGTAAGAGATGAGTGTTAAAGAATTATTTTCTAGTACAGATGGATCAAAGAATTACCATAATGTTGACAAAAAAGGTAAAGAAGTAGTAACCTCTCATCTTATATATTATAATGAAACACAACAAGAAAGCATGAGGTTAACAACGACCCATATCGTTGTTAATTCGTCGTAAAATGAGTTGTACATCGATTTTACGAGGAATATGAAATCATCGTAATTGGTTAGTCATAATAGATAAATCGTCGTAAACTCGTCGTCTTATGAACAAGGAACAATATTCGACGTAAAATCGACGTAATAGAAGGCATCGTATATGCGTCGTAAAGGTATATGTCCTTGTAAAATCGTTGTTATATTTAACGACTAATTAACGACGACTATTGAATTTGTCGTACACTCGACGTAATACAAAGCGTCAGAGATGCGTTGTAAAGGTTTACGCCATCATAAAATCTTTTGTTATATTTTACGACTAATTAACAACGTAATAGATTTTTAGTCGTAAAATTAAAAAATATAATTTTTATATAAATTATTAAATCAAAATTAAAATATTTATTAAATTAAAATTATATAAAAAAGTTTTAAATTAAAAAAAATATACAAAAACATAATTTAAAAGTTTATACAAAAAAACATAAAACAAAATCTAAAAATTTAATCATTACTGAAATCTATATCCACAAACAAGTCCGCATCAGCGGCTTCTGCGGCTCTCCGATCCAAGTCGGTTTGTTCTTGAGGTTGGCCCGATGATTGCCCCAACTCCTCTGCTCGATCCGCCGCATGTTCTGCTTCCAAAGCTCGTTTTATTTCCTGATTGCCTTCTGCCAAAATGTCAAACAAACTATCCATTCCTTGATGCTTGCGGGTTATTTGTTGTTGGAGATCCTTTAAGGATGCAATCTCAGCTCGGAAATGTACGGGATAATCATTCGTGTTGCGCTTATGAGAAGATGTGGCAATTGGTACATCGTGAACCGATCCCATGCCCAAAATCCTTCCTTTTTCTTCGGAGCAACCTAAAAATAAAAATAAGAAATATTATTATCATAAATAAAATTATTAAGTAAATAGGAGGAAATAAATAATAAAATAAATATCGATTCGAAGATCTTGTCTTGATCCAATGTACTCAATGCCATGGGAGTACCAACTTCGCTTTGCTGAGAAAGCTGTGTCTGACGCTCCTCAATCCTAGCGGTAGTCTCATCATAGATTCGCTGAGATCTGGCATCTACAAAAACCCCACTCTTCTTTTTGTGGATCCGCTCGAACAACGATGAAAGAGAGGCCGAAGTTCCCTTTGAGGAGCCAAACTTCCTTCCAATCAGAAACGGTGTTGGCAAGTCGCCTCATTGCCTTTTTGTTGAATTCCTCTTTGACTCGCTCAGTGATGGCAGGCTCCCAATTCCATTTTTGCTGGAAAAAAACAAATAATAAATTAATTAGTAATATATTAAATATAAAACACAAATTAAAATATTAAAAAAACTATTTAAAAAACCATATACCTCAAAACATTTAAACCACGTCTTCTTGACGTGATCCGGTGTTTGGGACCAATTTGGATGAGGTTCGGAGAAGTAACCCTTGATTGTCTCCGAAACGCTACGTCCCACCTTATTATCCACACCAAACCTTTAAAAATAAATTAATTATTTTTAAAATATATGTAATATATATGTTTAAAATAAAAAAGAAAAATAATTACATACCAGAAAGTTCCTTGAGGACGGTTGGGATCCAACCGGTTCAATCTTTCTCGTCCGGGTTGGACGAGGAGATCTTCCACTGTGGAGCATACGGAGCATCTGGTGCTACTAATAGGTCCGGATGAAGTGCCTCTGCAGGTGCAACCGTGGGGCTTCAGGTGGTGGTGGTGGGGTGGAGCTTGCTGTATCGGCCACTGATTCGACGATCTTCCTTTCAGGAACCGTGACGGCCGCAAAAAGAAGACGACGGCCTCAGAACTCGATCCATGTCCAGTAGAATCTCCTCAGAGAAAAAGATCACCATAGTGTTGACGTGATTTTTGAACCATATGCATTAATTAACATTAAAAAATTAAAAAAAATATAAAATACTTAATAAATTTTATCATTCCAAAATTAATTTATTACATTTTCCTAAAAATTTTAATACTAACAATTTTTTTAATTCTAAAATTAAATCAACATCCTAGCAATTTTAACATCTAAAATTCCAAACTTATTTCTAAAATCAAATCCTAACAACTAAAATAATTTTAAAATAAAAGATAGAGTTAAAAATTTTACCTTTTAGAGAGAAGGCAGAAAAAATTTAGAGAGAGAGAGGTTTGTGTGAAATGAGCGATGCAGAAGGGGTGGCGTCCCTTGTATATATAGATTTTGTGATCGTCGTTAAGTCGTTGTAAGTTTGCATCGATTTTACGACAAATCGTCGTAAAACGGTTGTTACGGTTACAACGTCATTACGACGATTCGTCGTAAATGTGTCGTAACACACGAACGTGCGTGGCATGCTCTAACACCGCTTTAACCATGAATCATCGTAAAGGAGTCGTAACATCCGAACATGAATCGTCGTAAATCCGTTGTTAGTTACAAATAAACTGTAAGCATATTAAACATAAACACGTAGTTATTAATTTTAGTTTCCTTTTTTGATGACGTAATGTACTACTCAATTT
This sequence comes from Cardamine occulta, assembly GCA_028015245.1. NCBI lineage: Eukaryota > Viridiplantae > Streptophyta > Magnoliopsida > Brassicales > Brassicaceae > Cardamine > Cardamine occulta. The sequence goes on from CM051375.1 coordinate 10,653,299, forward strand.
CTTTATCATCATCCGACCCTTCGTCATATTCGGGTTATAACCAATTGTTTGGATTTTGATTAACACCACTGGGACCACTTTCTTGTATGAACGTTGTAGTCATGTTTTCTTTAGATATAACCTGCCAAATTAACAAGTTTCTGTGTTATATATCTTATTGTCGGTAATGATACTACTTAATACACTACCTTTTATAATAAAATTGTAACTTACATTGGTTATGTTCTTAAGACCAATGTTAAGATATCTTATTTCCCATTCAAACTTAACAACCACAACCTCCTTTAGAAGCAACACTGAACCCTCCTTTATAAAGTGCGGCATATTTGTTATTAGATATGGCGGACCTACGAATGCTCGCTTGTACATTACCAATCGGATCCTACAAGAATTAAAAATTAAAGTTATCGATTACTAAATAAATATCTAATTAGTTAAGAACATATTTTGTTTAAACTTATATATACAATTTACCTTCATTATGACCATCGCATCCCCCAATCCATTAGGAACCATTTTATGAATCACTGCTACCACAAAAAGTACGTGACACCATTGTTGTTTTATCTGATGTAACTCTTTTACTAGTGTCCACTCACGTGTATGTCCACCTATATTCAAAATATAATAAGTAAAATACATTTATAATTTAATTAATTGTCAATTAAGCAGTCATAAAAGAATCATTGCATGCTAATAATGACATTTGACTTTACCTTTTTGTGTTAGGTATTCAATTGTAGTCTCTCAAGGACATCGGTGAAAGAAGGATCTTCTGGTTCAACAACACAATTAACCATCGGTACATGTCTCTCAAAAGAATTACAAATAGACTCGCTTATACTAGGACATTCTTGTAACATTCATTGTTCTACTTTTTCCTTGTCCGTTCTTCAGCTTGTCTCACACCAGCTGGACCCGGAACCAAAGATCTTTCTTCATCCATAATTAGGACAAATTTATTATAGGAAATTTTCAAACTAGAAACAAAACAACGATTTTACAACGACTGAATATTGTAACGCTTTAACATCATATTTAAAACGCTACATTTATTTAATATACTCCATCATAAAAATTTCTGCTAACATTTAATACACATCGATTCACCTAACAATTCAATTTTTCGTTGTTATTGAATTGTTAATATACTACGTCGTAAATGAGTCGTTAAATTGCGACTACTGTACGACGAATCTATAATTCATCGTAAGAGAGATGTTTAATTGCGACTAGTTTACAACGTACTTCAAATTCGTCGTTAACGCGCTGGTAAATCTTCGTAAATAGAAGTCCAATTTACAAAGAATAGAGTCGTCGTTAGTTTACGACGATTGTCTTTTGAGTCCTAAAATACTCGTAATATCCTTTCTAATTTACAACGATTATATTTTGATGTAAAGTTTCATCGTTACTAGCATGTTTTCTTGTAGTGAAAGTCTTTGCTATTTTTCGGGAGAGATTAGAAAATAGATAAATTTGCTAAAAAAGGAGTTTTATAAGAAATGAACAATTGATTGTTTACAAACATTTTTGTTGTTTCAAAATTGAGGCTTTGGGAGGAGGAAGAAATAAACTATTTTCTGAAGGTGGATGTGACTAGGTTTCTCATCCTCTTTCCCTTGTAGGCTTTTTATGCTTTTTTTTTTTTTTTTTTTTTTTTTTTTTTTTTTTTTAATTTTTTTCTTTTCTTAATTTCCAAACCCATTCCTACTGTTCTTCCTCACACCTTTCAATTATTCGATTTAAGAATATTTTAGTGAGAGAGATGAACCCTATTTTTTAATTTATGCCCATTTGATTTCCTAATTTTTAATTTATCCTCAATTTGGGATTAAACGAACGCTTCATTGCTCTGGCCATATGTAACATCCGTGTTGCTTAGTCATCCTCAATCCAAATAAGATTGAGACATAGAAGATTAAACTCTTACAAATAGAGTGAAATCGAGTGAGGCTTGAAGTCATGGAGGCCCCCGGAAAAAGTATATCGCCGGAAGAGTTGCAGAACGCCGCAAAACAGACGACGAGAAAGGGTGTTCCGATTTGTCTTAGAATCACTGGTGAAAGATTTACGGATTTAAACATGACTTCAAGCATCACCGATTTCACTCTATTTGTAAGAGTTTAATCTTCTATGTCTCAATCTTATTTGGATTGAGGATGACTAAGGAACACGGATGTTAACATATGGCCAGAGCAATGAAGCTGCCTGCTTAATCCCAAATTGGGGATAAATTAAAAAATTAGGGGAAATCAAATGGGCATAAATTAAAAAATAGGGTTCATCTTCTCACTTTTAAATATTAATTCACACCTCTAGATTTGGAATAACGAAGAAGAACATGCTGTTGGGATGAAGATTTGTAGACTACCTTGTGGTGGATTCGCTGTTGGAAGATTTAATGCATTTACGAGAAAAGGAGAAAGATCTTGCTTGTGGTGTTAATGGAAATGGACATTGGTGGACTTGGAAGTAATGAAGGACCGAGATACATATCTTGGGTTAGAGCACATGAGACTCCCAGATCAGTAGAAATGGTGCTCGCTCTGGTGGTAGATTGAGGGAGCAGTTCGTGAAATGGTTTTGTTTATGAGAAGAGGAGACCAAATCATGATCTTTTTTTCGTGGCTCTTCTTCTTACTAAAGTAACTGAGTCTTTGTTGCATTGAGAGAATCAGGTTAGGTAGAAAGAGTTCAGATTTTTTTTTGTTTGTTGATTCAACAATGTATATATAAATTCAGACTAACTATTTGATTCTTCTTTTAGTGATATTAGTCCTTACATCAAATTTATGGGAATGAAAATGTCAATCAAATTCATTATGTTTATTAACGATTATTTCTTTTGTTTTCCTACCAATTTTTCAAACTCTTTTTCCGATTCTGAGAAAGTGAAAGGATGTGTTTGTGAGAAATGAATACATGGATCAATGTAGAGAGGTGTGAATTAGTATTTTTTATAAGTGAGAGAAATGAACCCTAATTTTTAATTTACCCCCAATTTGATTTCCCTTCATTTTTTAATTTACCCCTACCTTGTGAGGAAATGAATGCTTCTTCGTTTTGGCCACAGAAAACAACATGGTACACTCAAAACAGCATATGGTTCTGGAAGCTCAAACCGACGTTGTGTTGAGGAGTCTGTTTGTTTTCTAACATAGCCAAACGGAGACACAGAGACGGTATAGTCAGGTCCTATATTGCAGGTGACTTTCAAGTTTATGAGGTTGTTTTGTACAAGTTTGAGGTGAGGGTCAAACTTGCAAAAAAATATAAAGGTTGAGGTTTTTTTAGCAGAAGACCCTTTTTGTAACATCTAGTATTAGTGTGTATAATATATATTTATATAGTAATATGAATAGTAGGAAATATATACTAACATGAATTAATAATTTATTTTACTTTTGGTAAGAAATCATTAAAAAGATGAAGAACGAAATTTTAAAAAAAAATAAAGTAAAAATGATGTTGGTTCAATATTGCTAAGATTGTCAGTAAAGGCATATTCGTCATCTTGGATATCAAAGTTTCTTACACACAATACTTTGGGTAAAACTGTCTCTAACACTATTGAAAGTCGATTAAAGTGTTTGTTAATCAAATTTCTTATATTTTAGTTGAGATCGAATCCATAAGGACCAATAGAATACACTATAAATAATTATTGATTTAAATAGAGCTAAACAACATGAGTTTATGTGAAACACAGTATAAAAAACTAATCTAAAACAATAAATAAAAGCATTAGGTATTCACAATTCATTCGGAGAATCATGAATATAAATGCAACAATTAATGGGAATGTGTTAAGAATCGTCTAGAACCCAAGTTACGGATGTAAATTATCCTAAGGTCGCGTGTAATAAATATTTATGCAATAAAAAAATCCTAGCAACTAAACCGTCATTTGTGAATAGAAATCCATGCGCATTGAAACCCTAATTCGATATGTTCACAAAGTGCAATAAGTTCAACTATCGCTACAAATAACTTACTTTGCTCACCTATGTTCTATCAACTAATTCAACAACACTTTTGATTGTCACGATAAATTAATCCTAATATCATAATCTAGGTGATCAATTTAGATTAACAATAAGAACAACCATAGATGAAGAGCAGTATAAATCATTCTGAAACAACCTAGCAAATTTCTACATGATTACCCCCCTTAGAAAAACTCAATACCCAATGAATGAAACTACTCACACATAGAAACAGAGAACAAACAAATCAAATATGAAGAACACATAATTGAAATGCAAATAAGATAAAAGAGTTTAGAAATCTTCTCCAATTTTCAAGAGGATTGGATATATTCTCCCAAAAGGTTACAAATTAATAGATATGAATAGAGTGGCAAGAATTAGGTCTAAAAGGAGTCTAGGGTTTCTAGAGTGATTACAATAGGCTTTGGTCGATTATGATTAAGTTTAGGCCTCTAGAAATCACGTATTCTGGGTTCCTTACTGATCGGTACAACTTTCCACACGATCGGTACTCATCCCGATTCATACCAATCAGTTTTGATTTACGAGCCAACTTGACCTGTCTTCAGTAAATGGACCATAACCTTGATCGCACCATTAGATTTTCTTCACACTACTTGGAGAGGAAAGCTAACATCCCCATCTAGATTGCCTTTAGATGTGGTATTGCTGAGATAATTAATAGAAGGAGATGATAAATTAACCAACTTATGGAGAATAAACAATGCATTCTCTTCTTGTTCTCTTGTGTAGCAACTTGAAACCAAGATGCTGGAATCAAGAGAGAGGAAGAGAGAGTTGGACCCACAAACTCTATATTAGAGGAAAGAAAAATCCTTATAAACTCCACAGTTACAAACAAAACCTGATCATCATGCTTAAAGATGTACCAATTACACCTAAAGCAAAATAATAAGTAGAAAGATTAATAAAACAGTCTATGTTGTGGTGGTGACATTGTAATTTCCAAGGACAATGGGAGGAGAAAGAATGGGATCTTGGCAGCAGAATAATAGGTTTATTGAACCTAAAACATCAACAAAACTAAAGCTTAAAGAAACTTCTATTTCTTCCTTATGGGGTTTTCCCATCATTAGACAGATTCTCAACGTTGTCCTCGTAAATGATTCTCTTCAATTTTTTTGCTTTTGCCACAGATGCTTCGGACACCCCCTTGTAACAAGTACTTGCTAAAGAAAAAATGAAAGTATCTGCAGCAAACGATATTCTGAAGCAAAAGATATTTGAAATAATATCAATGAGAAATGTTGATGGAAGCATCTCATGCAAAAGCAACAAATCGAAGAGGATAAGTTATGAGGAAAACGTTGATAATCTTTCTAATGAAGGAAAAATGCGAAAGATCGTGGAATCGAAAAAACAAGACAAAGGCCATTGAACAAAATTTCTGGCTTTTCTTGTGGTGATTTCTATAATACTTTTCTATCTTATAACTAGCTTCGCTTTGGCTGGATCGTTGAGGAGCGTCTAATCTTGTCCAAGAACGTCTCTACCGGGCAATGTTTCACAATACTTAGTTAACATACTCATTATAGAATAATATCCTATTCTCATTTAGTAAATTAAGATACATTAGTTTTGTAAATTTTACCTATAGTTAGTAAAATAAGATATAGCCCACGTACTTGTTAATTTTTTGGGCAATAGTGAATTTGTTAACATTCTAACTATTTTAATTAGCAATATATATATATATATATATATATATCATGTTAACAAATCAATTATCGCTAAAATCTTTATCTATTATTCGCCGGATAAATTCATTACTATGTTCGCAACATATTTAATACCTCGTTAAATACTAACTTTGATGTTAATCCACATATGTCACATGATATAATATCTTTTTCATATTAACAAAATAATTAATCGTTAAAATTAGAGTTGTTCTCTCCCTAATATTTTGATTGTTAAACAAATATATACCAATCAACATTGCGATATGGTCATTTTGGTCCGAATATTTATGTGAAGAGAGAGAACTAGTTGTGTACCTTTTATTGCCGATCCTGCCATAACTACAAAAATACACAAAAGAAATAAACTTTAAACCCCAAATAGCTAAAGATATTGAACAGACAACTCTTAAATCTAGCCAAAGACTTTCGCAAAACAGAAGAATGTAACATAATAGCCAAACTTGAAGTCCATATAGATATGAATACAATCATTAATATCATAATTCTTTATGTCATGGAGAAATAGGGAATATTGTTCATCCAATATCATAGATACCATTCTACTACCTCTCTCCATGAAAGTATATAATAACACAAGCATGGAAAATCAAAGCTAATCAATTGAAAAATTGAATATTGAAAATCAAAGCTAACCAATCTTCTCAAAAAATAAATAAGAGATAAAAGGGGATTTGAAGAGTTTAAGCCACTAATTGATTCATGTGACGATGAATCATGATTCAGCAAAGATATAAGAATCAGATCAGATTTTAACTTTGAAATCGCCCCATAAGAAATACAAACCAAGTCCATCGCCAAAGAGAGAAAATCAGTTTGCCATGAAATCAGTTTCAATTGAGATAGAAGAGAGAAAATCAAAGAGAATTGAAGGAAATCGAAGAGAAGAGAATGAAATTGTAGAGAAGAGGAGATAAAGATTAGAGAAAAGTGAGAGAGAATATGAAAGAAACCTAAGTATTTCGATACAAATTAGGTGTTGATTTATTTAAGGTTTTGTATAGGTATTAAAAGCATCCCAAAGCAGTGCCAGCCCTGAAGTTTGTTGGGCCTCAAGCAAAAACAATTTTTGGCCCACTAAATATTAGAATATAAAAAAATTACATAACTCTACACCACAGATTTGAACCCCTGACCATTAGAGCTGGAAGCGTTTATGAAAAATATTGGCCCCTAAAATTGTTAAATATCTCACAGGCCCTACGATATGCTTGATCAGCTTCTACTCAGGACCAACACTGCCAAAAGTAGTCGCAATTAAGTCTCAAATGAAATAATGGAGGGAGAAATTGCCGCTTAAATTTGCATCAAAATTTTATATGCAATTTGGAAAAAAGCAAAACAGTCGCAAATAAGTCACAAAGCTGGGTATAACTTGTGATTCATTTGTAAATTTTCTTCTATTTAGTCACAAAGTACTACTCTTTTGTGACGTGTTTTCAAGAGTCAAAATCATACTTTTATGAGTTTTTAAACTTAAGATCCAAAGAAAATCGATCTATAACGTTACAATCAATGAAATTGCAATACAAAACATGATAATGAGTAAAAATATGAAATGCAAAAAAAATTTAAGAAATTTTAAAACCATTAGTTAAAATTAAATATAACACTTATGTTATGTTTAGAAAACTTGTGTAAACCCGAGAAAAATCAAAAACAATTTGGTATAATAATGATTCACTTATTTGTAGTAGTTAAAATCAATGTACAAACCTTGAAACTTAAAATACTGAAAATTCTCTATTGGTAAATCTCTAAATAAAATTGGAAGGGTCAGTAAACGAAAGCAAAACCGTCCCAATCTCAGGTTTTAATTACAAAAGAGTCGCACATATGTGGGTAATTTGTGACTTATTTGTAGATTTCTTCTATTTAGTCGCAAAGTGCACTCTTGTGTACTATATTTTTAAGAGTCTCTAAGTCGTCACAATTTGCAATCATTTTGTGTCCCAAATGATATTTTCCATGTTTTTACCAACTTTGGATCCCAAAATACTTGGAATATTCAAGTTTACAAGTACTTCAAAGAGAAAGATATCATCAAGTTTCCATATGAGTACACACTCGATATAAACATTTAAAATAGTGATATATTAATTTTCATACTTGTATGTAGATGATTTAATATTAACGTGTATTAATCCAAGCATGTTTGAGAAATTCAAGAAAGACATGTGACAAAAGTAGTTCGAGATGAGAGATATTGAATTGATGTCTTACTACTTTGGAGTTGAAGTGAAACAAGAAGACAATTGAATCTACATTACTAAAGAAGGCTATGTTAAGGAGGTATTTAAGAAGTTGGAGATGGATACATCAAATCCAGTTAGCATGCCGATAGAATGTGGAATCAAGTTGTCTAAGAACATGGAAGGAGAAATAGTGGATCTGACGCCTTTAAAAAGCTTGGTGGAAGCTTACATGATTTAACATACACAAGACCCGATATCCGATATGCGGTTGAAGTTATTAGTCATCACATGGAGTATCCAATAACAACTAATGTCAAGGCAGCAAAGAGGATCCTTCGCTATATCAAAGGTACCATAAAGTTTGGCTTATGCAATTCTATTTTTAATGATTACAAGATTGTTCAATATAATGATAACTTGATTGCGATGGAGATGTAGATGAAATGAAAGAGCACAAGTGGCTCTGTATTCTACATTGAGAGATACGACTTTCACATGGATGTCTAAAAACAACCAATTGTTAGTCTATCTAATTGTAAAGCAGAGTATGTAGCTGCTGTTTCATGTGTTTGCCATGCTATTTGGTTACAAATTTTGTTAAAGGATCGGAGTTAAACTTACTAAAAAAAGTAGCCAATCGAAGATCTATGTGGATAACACGTCAGTAATAGTTTGGCGAAAACTCCATTATTTTATGAGCGAAGTATGCACATTGACACACGATATCACTGATTTAGAGAGTGTGCTAACAAGAAAGATGTAAAATTGGATGAAGACAAATGATTACATGTCTAAAATCATCACCAAACCTCTTAAGCATATCAAGATGAGGAGTTTGTTTGGAATAGAAAAATCAAGTTTAAGTAAGGGGTGTTGAACGTTACTTGATTTTGGATCAAGTTTAATTATTAGGCCAATGGGCCAAACTCAAATCTTGATCCAAGTTTTGGAATTTCTCTAGAATTATCCACACATCTCTCCACCTCCTTAAAAATAAATATGTAGATATTCTCATATACATAAATCCAGATAACTCTAGTAAAATAATCTACCTATTAGATAAGATAACTTTAGATTTAGAGTTAAAATTATCCTAGAACTTTTGTAGTTTGGAGGCTATAAATATTTTATCCTTCTTTCATTTATAGCCAAGTTAAAAGTGAAAAAGAAGAAAACTCAGGAAGAATCAAAGTAATAAAAAGATTCATTTCCTAATTTCTGTCTCAAATACTTAAACACTTCCTCTATCATCTTCTGAAAGTTTTTCATTCCAGCATCTATATATCATCAGCCGTGCTGACGAATATTCTGTAATGCCTACTTGATTAATCATAATCATTTACGTGTTGTACAGAAGTGTTGACAAGAACTACGGAGATGATTATGATGCTACAGCCAGCTATACCAATGTAGTGCAGGCAGTGTTCTAAAATTCGCTCATGCGTGGGAGCCTATACGTCGCCTGGACGCTGTGCAGCTTACTAACGTATCAAATTAACCTTATGCGGTTTATTAAAAAACGGGCGCCTGAACACCGCATAGAACGCATATACGTCCGAGTCTATATTTTTCTTTAAAAGAAGTTTTGAATTAACTTAACTTAAATGATTAACCCTGATTGAATAATTTATTAATTTATGAAACAGAACGTGATTCTTTTAAATTCCTTTTTGTGCCGCTCTCCCACTCCCCATACGACTCTTCATCTCTCTCCAAAAGAATTTTGAGCATCATGGCATCAATTTGAACTCTGCAACTCCATCTGTGTCTCGGCTCTGTAGTTTATCTTTTTTTATTCCATTTCACGTCTACGATCTGCTTGACGTAAAGCTCTCTGTTTTGGTATGTGTGTATTATTTATGAATTTCTGCTTCATGTTACTGTTCTTTCATCTCTGCTTTAGCTATTGTTTCTAGTTATTAGGTATCTTTGGAACCTTACCCTATAGTTTGTATGGCATATTTTCACTTAAGAAAAAGTTGCATGTTATTATTTATATTATTTATGTTAAATTGCAGAATTCATCAGCAAGATTTTGCAATGGATGGATCTTCTGCATCTCCAAATAGGAATTCACAAACTTCAGCTTTGAAAAGAAATTCAAAAGAAATTGCTTGGGAATATCGGGTGTGTTTTAATCCGAGTAATCCCGATAAGGTGAAGTGTTTACTGTGTGGGAAAGAATTTTCTGGTTGTGCATTTAGGATGAAAGAGCATATTGCTAAGATTCCAGGAAATGTTTCTGCATGTCCAAAGTCAAATGAAAATGATCAAGAAAAGTGTAGAAACACTATCATTGAAGCAAAGAAGAAAAAGAACAACAAAAAGATTTCCAGATGGTTGAGTAGCGAAAATCTGTAAACATTTGTGATGGTGGATATGAAGATGATGTTGAACTTGAAGAGTTGATATCAAAGAAAATGTCTCGTAAACTTGGTCCAATGGACAAATTTGCATCAGAAATCAATCCTCAGATTTCTTCCTTGCCAACTAAGCAACCAAATATTAGTGATGCCCTTTGGAAAGCTAGACTACACAGAATTCACCAATATGTTTTCTGGTGTCCCTTTTCATGCAACTGCAAATGATGAATTTAAAATGATGCTTGAAGTTGCAGCACAGTTTGGCTCAGGTGTTACACCACCAAGTCAATATCTACTACGAGAGCCTTTATTGAAAGAAGAAGTTGGCAGGGTCAAGGATCTGTTGAAAACCCTGGAGGATGGTTGTTCAGTTTTGACGGATGCATGGTCTGATAGGAAAAGAAGACGATTATGAACTTGTGCATCAATTGCAGAGGAGGAACTATGTTTCGTTCATCTAGAGACTGTTCAAAAGATTCTCATACAGCTGAATATATTTATGAGTATGTCAAAGGATGCATTGAGGAGATTGGGCTGGAGAATGTGGTTCAAATGGTAATTGATAATGATCCAAACAATATGGCGCTGCAAGAATTTTGAAAGAGAAGATACCAAGCATATTTTGGACATCATGTGCTGCTCACACTATTAATTTGATGCTAGAGAGCATTGCAAAACTCTAGAATTTTAAGGTGATCATTGATCAGGCTAAAGGGTTCACAATCTTTGTTTATGCTCACCATAAGACTTTGGCAATGATGAGAGAGATTCACAAACAAGAAAGACATTGTGAAGCCAGGTGTCACTAGATTTGCTCGTGTTTTTAACTTTGCAAAGTTTGATGCAAATGAGAGATAAGCTAGAAGCCATGTTTGTTAGTTCTGATTGGAAAAAGTGCAAATGGGCAAAACATGCTAAAGCAATAGCAGCATATAAAATAATGACGAGTATCCAGTTCTGGAATGGAGTAACAATGTGTTTGAAAGTTTTCTGACCTTTGGTTAAACTATTTTGATTGGTTGATGGGGATAAGAAGCCTACAATGGGATTTTTCTATGGAGACTTGATCCAAGCGAAGAAGGATATATGTGCTGGGTTGAACAACATTGAAAAGAATATTCAACCAATCATGACTATAATAAACCAAAGGGTAGAGGGTCGGCTTGACAGTCCTTTGCACTTGACGGGTTACCTCTTGAATCCGTACTATTTATACAAAGATCTAACCATTCTATCACATAATGATGTGCTTAATGGTTTTTTCAACTGTGTGAATGCTTTTATTCCAAATGATATTACCACACAAAGCAAGGTCATCAATTCTGAGATTAACACGTACAAGAACAAAGGAAATCAGTTTGGAACACCATGGGCTATCAAAGGTTGTGAAGAAAAGACAGATGATTATGATCCAGGTTTTTTTTTCCTTTCTTCACATTTTACTTGTTTGGTTTCTCACCCAGAGTTGGAGGTTTATTATTATTTATATGTAAACTGGGTTATATTTAGTTGAATGGTGGAGTACTTATGGCTCTCGGTTCCCAACTTACAAAGAATAGCAAAAGAATTTTGTCTTTGACTACTAGTTCTTCCAATGTGAAAGGAATTCGAGTTCTTTTGAAGGGGTAAGATTTTATTGTTTCCTTCTTATCTAGTAACTAATATTGACTAAGCCTTTTGATATGTTTATATATCCTTTTAAATTCTAAGCTTTTTGATGTTTTTTTTAACTTTTTTAAAATGTAGATACATACAAAAAGCGGAACCGACTTGATACAAGTCGAATGAATAATCTTGTATTTGTCCGATTTAATGCAAGAATGATGAACAAAAGAAACAACGAAAAGGAGAAGAACACTGATATATTAATTGCTGATCATGCTGCTTAAGCTCAAGAATGGATTGTTGAAGGTGCTGATAGAGAAGGGGAAGTGGATACAGCATTTGGTGAGGGAGAAGGAGATATGCCTATGGAAAATAACTTGGATGATGTCAGAAAATTGCATGATGAAGACTTCATTTCTGATAATGAAGAAGGACTTGATGACATTGATTTTGGAGTCAGATGAAGACCAAGTTCAAACATATACGGGGAAAAAGAAAATGGTTATTAGACTTTTGCTTTCTAGTTTTCGATCTATCTTTGCCTATCTTTAGACTATTGTTTTTTTATTGTCTGAGACTAGTATTATTTTGAAATTTTATAGTTTATTTTTGGATCACTAAAAAATAACATATTAAAACTAGTAAACTACACATATATATATATATATATATATATATATATAATAAAGTATATATATACATCCGCCTAGGCCCCGTTTAGGCGCCCATATCTGGGTTAGGCGCTAGGCATTCAGTCACCGCCTAGCAAGCACCTAGCGCATTTTAGAACACTGAGTGCAGGTAAAGAAGTTTATGAGTCTCTTTTCTCCGATCTCTTAATTGCACACAAACATGCTTTTCCTTTTATCATTTGTTTGTGTTGTATAAAATGTTTGCATGCGGTAATAAACGAATGCAGATCGGTCCAGCTCCTTTATGTATGAATCTTAAAAGAAAAAGGAGATTGGATTAGCAAGTAAGAGATAAGTGTTAAAGAATTATTTTCTGGTACAGATGGAATCAAAGAATTACCATATTGTCGACAAAAAGGTAAATAAGTAGTAACCTCTCGTCTTATTTATTATAATGAAAGTCTTTGCTATTTTTTAGGAGAGATTAGAAAATAGATAACTTTGCTAAAAAAAGGAGTTTTATAAGAAATGAACAATTGATTGTTTGCAACGTTTTTGTTGTTTCAAAATTGAGGGCTTTGGGAGGAGAAAGAAATAAATCTATTTTTCTGAAGAAGGTGGAGGTGACTAGGTTTCTCCTCCTCTTCTTCTTCTTCCTTGTAGAGTTTTTATGTTTTTATAAAATAATTATAATAAAATTTTCTTTAAGCTTTAGTTTTGTTGATGTTTTAGGTTCAATAAACCTATTATTCTGCTGTCGAGATCCCATTCTTTCTCCTCCCATTGTCCTTGGAAATCACAATGTCACCACCACAACATAGACTGTTTTATTAATCTTTCTACTTATTATTTTGCTTTAGGTGTAATTGGTACATCTTTAAGCATGATGATCAGGTTTTGTTTGTAACTGTGGAGTTTATAAGGATTTGTTTTCCTATAATATAGAGTTTTTGGTTCCAACTCTCTCTTCCTCTCTCTTGATTTCAGCAACTTGGTTTCAAGCTGTTAAACAAGAGAGCGAGAGAGAGAGAATGCATTGTTTATTGTCTCCATAAGTTGGTTAATTTATCATCTCCTTCTATTAATTATCTCAGAAATACCACATCTAAAGGCAACACAACAACAATAGTATTGTCTTAATGATTCTCTACTTTATCATCACTTGTTTCTCTTTCTTATTCCTTTCCAAATCTTTTATTCATTCCTTTATGGGCATCTAAAACAAAAACCTTGCTCTCCTTCTACTTATTCAAGAATCCCTTCATGAATATCCTACACCCAATCCATCCCCATCTAGCCTCTCCAGTGCTCAACCTCATGTCAATCCTTGACCTCCCTGACCTTCCTCTCGACCGCATTATCAACCTTCTTCCACCATCTGAACTATGTAGTACTGCTATGGTTTGTTGTTCATTGAGAGAAAAATGTGTGAGTGATCATTTGTGGGAAACACACTTAAATACTAAATGGGGGAAAATCATTGGACCTTCTGCTCACAAAGAATGGCAATGCTATCTCTCTTCCTCAAATCATCTTGATACTCTTCATCACAAAACTGGATATCGTGACTTGGCCAAAATCATATCTATGATTTGTTCTCTTTCCCACATATTTCGAGATGATAATCAGTGGAGGAGATATGCATATTCTTTGCCACTTGACTCTATCATAGGCCTCTACAGCTCTCTTGAAACATGTCACTTTTGGTTCCTAGCTCAAGTTTACAACCCGTGAGGTAATGATCGATTTTATAAACATATTTGCTTCATTTTATATCTTCTTGGTTTGATTAAAGTAGTGAGGGATTATTGGTCGATGAGCAGAATGGACATGTTGGGTTCATGTTGTCATGTTATGATGCTGAGCTTAGCTATGACTCTCACACAGATAAATTTCAAGCTAGGTATGTCAACATTTGACACAATATTTTGCTTAATCTTCATAAAAAATTATAAACTCGACTCTATTGTGGATTATAGGTATCCACCACATGGTAGAAGAGCAATTGCGGTCGAAAAAGATGTGACATGGGAGAGGATAAGAGCATCTCCTATTGATGCATCTCTGATGTAGGCACCGGGTAGGGATGACTATGAGCGGAAGGGTTGTGAATCTTCTAGCTGGCCGTGCGGCTCTCTCTAGGGATACGGTGAGGTTGAATGAACGGAATACGAACGAGGGAGGTGATAGATGCCACACGAAACTATGAACTGATCCGTGATAAGTCTGGAGACACTAGATTCACAAGGCCTTTAGGTGTGATAGGAATGTTGGCAGCTTTTCTTTCAAAAGAAGAAAATACGATTTCTATTAATTCAAGGGTAACTCCTTACAACTCGAGTCCTGGGGTTTTATAAGTGAACCCTAGATCAGACAATACAACTAAAACAAACACGTCAAGAAGTTTAGAAGAGAACAACGCGATGTGTAAAGTAAAACAAATAAAATCCAAAAATGGAAAGTCTAGTGTGAACTGAATTTTCGTGCATGGCTGCTGAGACTAAGGCATTCTGAGCTTGTGAGTGATGTAGTGGAGTGGTAACAAGCTCGGAAATGCGCACTAAGGGTGTTACCTCGTTAAAAACTTTCCCGGAAAACCCAATGGGATAAAACCGAGATAAAGAAAAGAGTACAATTCCTTAGCACGTCTTTGTGTGTCTTCAGCCTAATGAAGTGGTGAAGAGACTTCTCATGGATGCCAACTTGGCTCTCCAACAGTGTCCTGGCGAGATAATGAGATATGGAATAGGTTAGTGGGCAACCTTGTAGAACCGGTGAAAAGAAGATATCCTGCTTCTTGGGCTGCAAGCAGATGTTGTCGAGGTCCTTGTTGAGGTCTGTGGAGCCCCTTAGCTTTGCATGGTCGTCTCCCGTCTTTCCCCTATGCCTAGAAGCTTGGTGGTAATGAGATCTTCTCTAGGTGCTAGCTGAGTTTCTTGAATGATTTCTTTGGTGAGCAAGCTTCCCTTCAGTTCTTCATGTTCTATGAGTGTGAATAAGCTCTTCAATAACTTTTTGAACTCGTCCCTTAAGCATCTTGTTCCTGACCTCGTCCTTGGAGTTTGTCTCATGATCGGTATGCTAACTTCTTTGCCAGTTCCGAAGGAACTGGTTTATGATCGTCATCATTCCCTCCCTCTTGAGAAGGTTCTGACCCCAGATTGGTTTCACCTACATGGAAAGGAGATAAATCAAATACATTGAAAGTTGGGGAAATGTTTAATTCACCTGGCAGCTCTAGCTTGTAAGCGTTGTCATTGATCCTCTCTAGTACACGAAATGGTCCGTTTCCTCATGGGGATAACTTGGATTTCCCCTGGTTGGGAAACCTTTCATGCCTCACAAGTAACCACACCCATTCTCCAGGTTTAAATGTGATCTACTTCCGTCCTTTTTCAGCTTGTTGCTTGTATTTATCTTTCTTCTTTTCTAGATTCTCCTTAACTCGCTGGTGAAGCTTCTTCACAAATTCTGCTTTTGTTTCACCTGTGGGACTAGAATAAATAGCTTGGGGCAAAGGTGAAAGATCCAATGGAGTCAAAGGGTTAAAACCATAAACAACGTCAAATGGAGATTTTTTTGGTAGCAGAATGTGTAGCATGGTTATACGCAAACTGAATATAAGGCAAACAAGACATCCAATTTCTTAAATTCTTACCCACCGTTGCCCTCAGTAAGTCGAGGGTGTACGGTTTACTACCTCAGTTTGACCATCGGTCATGGGTGGCATGTGGTGGAGAATAAGAGTTTAGTTCCCAGCTTCTTCCATAACGTTTTCCGAAATGACTCAAGAACTTAGTATCACGGTCCCAAACAATGGTTCTTGGCACCCCATGTAGACGTGCCACTTCTTTGAAAAAGAGATCAGCTGTCCCGAAAGTAGCGTCATTGGTCTTGTTGCATGGAATAAAATGGGCCATTTTGGAGAACCTGTTAACAACTACTGAAGATAGAGTCCTTGTTGGTTTACCTGTGGCAAACCTAAGACAAAATCCATAGAAATATCTACCCAGGGTAGGTGAGGAATAGGCAAACTCATATATAAACCATGTGGATATGACCTGGATTTTGCCTTCAAGCAAGTGATGTACTTGGCACAGAATCTCTCGTCCCTCCTCGAGATCGGCCAATAGAAATGTTTCATGAGCACACTTAAGGTTTTATCTCGGCGAAATGCCCCATTAAGCCTCCACCATGTGCTTCCCTGATTAGTAAGTCCCTCATAGGCCCTTCGGTATGCACAACCGTCTCATCTGGGAATAAAAATCCATTTTCAAGTAGAATGCTCCCACAGGTGCTTTTTACTTGTTTCCTTGTACACTTCTTGAAAATCGGATCAGCCTCATACAATCCTTTGACATGCTAGAAACCCATTATCTTTGCTTCCATGGTGGTGATGGCGTGTATCTTCGGACAAAAGCGTCACTTCAACATTCTCCTTACCCTTCTTATATTTAATTATGTAAGGGAAAATCTCCCAAACTCAAGCCACTTGGCATGTCTCCTCTTGAGCGTAGTTTGCCCTCTCAAATGCTTGAGTTTCTCATGATATGTATGAATAACAAACTCTTTCGACAACAAATAATGCTGCCAAGTTTCTAGGGATCTTACCAACGCATAGAGTTCTTTGTCATATACAGGGTAGTTTAGGGAGGCTCCATTGAGTTTCTCGCTGAAATATGCCACTGGCTTGCCTCCTTGGGTTAAGACAGCTCCTATACCTGTACCGGAAGCATCACATTCTATTTCAAAAGTTTTATCAAAATTTGGAAGTACCAGAACCGGAGCATGTGTTAAGCTGTCTTTGAGTTTGTTGAATGCTTCTTCTTGTCTCGGGATCCCATTTGAAAGTTACGTCCTTCTTAATTACGGAGGAGGAGGGCAGCTAGGGTACTGAAATGCGTACAAATCTCCCTATAAAACTGGCCAGTCCATGAAAAATCCTATCATGTCCAATGGTGTTTGGGGCATTACAGTCCTGGATTCTTTGATCTTCTCTTCATCAATCTTTAACCCCTGCGGAACTTACAACAAATCCTATAAACACAGCTTGATCAGCGCAGAAGGTTCATTTCTTCAGGTTTGCATATAGGTGTTCTAGCCAAAGTGTTTCAAGTACTTGTTCCAAATGTGACAAATGGTCAGCAAGACAAGTACTTGTAGATAAGAATGTCATCAAAGTATACCACATCAAGCTTACAGATGTAGGCCCTCAGAATGTGATTCATGAGCTTCATGAAGGTGCTAGGAGCATTGGTGAGTCCGAAGGGCAGCATTAGCCACTCGTATAAGCCTCTTTTGGTCTTAAAAGCAGTTTTTCACTCATCTCCTTCCTTCATTCTTACCTGGTGGTACCCACTTCTCAGATCAATCTTTGAAAATATGGTGGCACCGTTGAGCTTACCTAGCATATCATCCAGTCGAGGAATGGGATGTCGGTATTTGATAGTGATGTTGTTAATGGCTCGACAGTCGACACACATCCTCCAAGATCCATCCTTCTTAGGTACTAAAAAGCAGCACGATGCAAGGACTTAAGCTCTCTCTAATATATCCCTTTGACATTAATTCTTGTACTTGCCTCTCTAGCTCTTTAGCTTCTTCAGGATTAACTCTATATGGGGCTCTGTTTGGCAATGGTGCTCCAGGCACTAAATCAATTTGATGCTCAATGCCCCTAATCGGTGGAAGACCTGGTGGTATGTCCTCGAGAAACCATCGATAAGCTTCTCCAAGAGTCCTTGAACCTCTGCGAGGTAGCTTTCTTGTCCTTGACCTGAGACTAAACTTTCCTTGAAAATCATTAGTAGCACCGTGTCTTTTGACTCAACTGATTTAGAAACAGCAGTAGGAGTAATGTAAAGGTTAGTCTTACTTACCTGGTCACCCTTGTCCATAGTTTTCTGCATTTCAAAAACTTCTTGTGGGGTAAGTGGCTAGATTATGCTTCTTATCCTTGTGCATGAAGGTGTAGTAGTTAGTGCGTCCATTTTGTAAAGCCACCTTGTCAAATTGCCATGGTCTTCCTTGTAAAATATGTCAGGGCTTGCATGGGAACTACATCACACACTACCTAGTCCGTGTACTTTCCAATGCTGAATAGAGCTGTGACTTGTTACGAGATCTTGAGCTCGGTTTCATTGTTAAGCCATCGAAGTCTGTTGGGTCGTGGATGCTTGATTTTTGGAAGACCTAGCTTATCAACCAAATACTTGCTGGCCATGTTAGTGCATGAACCCCCATCGATGATTAAACTTACCTTAGAGTTGATGGTACACCGAGTGGAAAATGTTTTCTCGTTCAATAGTGTATGCGGGTGCGTAGAGGTGTACTAAGAACCCTTCTCATCACTAGGAGCTCTCCCGTTTCCGGATACTCCACAATGTCTTCTTCAAGAGTCTCCTTGCTCACCGTCAGCCTCGTCTTGGGACTTCATATTCATCATTTGACTTTAGAATCATCGTCCTTTGGTTCGGACATTCTCGGGCATAATGTCTTTTTCCTTGACATTTAAAACTTGTAATATCTTGCGCCCTTTGAGCAGGAAACTTACCTTAGTTAGGTCTGGTGCCTCTAGAAGTTTCAAAGCGTGGTTTCTTGAACTTGGAGTCATCAGCAATGGATTTTCCTTTTCTATGGCTCGTGGTGGTGGAGTCCAAGGGGTTTTGTTTCTAGGTGCAGAAACAGATTTTTCTCTTAATATGTTGCTTAGCTTGGACCGCAAGATGCAACAATTCATCGAAGTCATGGTAAGGTTGTCTTTCCACCTTCCTTGCTATCCGATCAAGTAATCCATCAAGAAACTGAGCCATCAAGGTCTCCTCAGCATCTTCAGTTTCTAACCTGTTCTTAAGAGCTTCAAATTCTTCAAAATATTCTTCTACGGATTTTGTGTCTTGAATAAGCTTTCAAAACTTCTTTTTAAGATCACGGTGGAAATAAGGCGGTACATATCTTTTTCCTCATGCTGAACCTCATATCTTACCAAGTAGTAATCTGACCATGTCTAAGTCTTCTCCTCTCTGAAACATCTCTATCCCACCAAGTTAAAGCATTTTCAGTGAGCTGAGCTGAAGCTAAGGATACCTTCCTTGCATCTGAATAGTTGTAATACTGAAAGATGTACTCCATTCTTTTCTCCCAGTCCAGCTATGCTTTAGGGTTAACTCGTCCAGCAAATGTTCGTGCCGTAAGTTTAACATCCTTTCGTCCATGTATCAGGTGGTCCTCTTCCATATCTCAGACCCTAGCTCGCTCTTGCCTCCTAGGTCGCTGATTAAGGTTAGGAGCTTGTGGTGGATCATCACCATATTCCTCCGAGTCAGCAACAATTTCATCCTCTAGATAAGGTCTTGGTCTGTTGGGGTTTTCCCCCTGCCTTCCTCTAACTGGTTGAGGTTGTGCCTCCAGGCGTGCGAGACGGTCATTAACTGATCTAATGACTTCTAGGAGCTGGTTCATGTTGGCGGGTGTTTCCTCTCCCATAACCGCTTATGAACTGTAATGCACTAACAAACAGATCAAGTGTAAAAGGAAATCGAAGGAAAACTAAAATAATAGATGATGCAAGAAGAAGTTAAGCAAAAAGAAAGAACAAAACAGAAGCAGATTGCAACAACACAGCAATTGTCAAAACAAGAACTAAACAATGCTGAAGCAAACTGAAACTAAAACAGAACCCGACGTGAACAACTTAACTCCAACTCATATTTTTTTTTGGATGAATAAATGAATGAAATAAACGGATGCAGCCACCACGAACTAATGCAACAAGTGAAAAAAATAAATATGATGCAATGACAAGAAACTGAAACAAGGCAACAATCAAATCGAAAGCAACAACAATCGAGCAACAGATGTAATCGATGTCAACCACTAGCAAACCCTAATTTTCTTTTGTTTTTTTTAAACTTATGCAAGCACGAAAACAAAGATCTAGCGACTATGCAATGAAAAGCGAAGGAATAAAATTGCAGCAACAGAATCAAATCAACAATGAAATAAATCAGAACAGAAAACAATGAAAGCGGTTTTTAGGTTTTTTTTGGAATGAAAACGAAATAGATGCAGCAACAGAAAAAAAAGGGATAGATACACCTGATATTTTGAGCCTAAGCTCTGATACCAAGATGATATAGGCACCGGGTAAGGATGACTATGAGCGGAAGGGTTGTGAATCTTCTAGCTGGCCGTGCGGCTCTCTCTAGGGATTCGGTGAAGTTGAATGAATGGAATACGAATGGGGGAGGTAATGGATGCCACATGAAACTATGAACTGATCCATGATAAGTCTGGAGACACTAGATTCACAAGGCTTTGCACACAAGTGAAAGGAATGTCGGCTGCTTTCTTTCAAAGAAGAAAATACGATTTCTATTAATTCAAGGGTAACTCCTTACAACTCGAGTCCTGGGGTATTATAAGTGAACCCTAGATCAGACAACACAACTAAAACAAACACGTCAAGAAGTTTAAAAGAGAACAACGCGATGTGTAAACTAAAACAAATAAAATCCAAAAATGGAAAGTCTGGTGTGAACTGAATTTTTGTGCATGGCTGCTGAGACTAAGGCATTCTGAGCTTGTGAATGATGTAGTGGACTGGTAACATGCTCGGAAATGTGCACTAAGAGTGTTGCCTCGTTAAAACCTTTTCCGGAAAACCCAATGGGATAAAACCGAGATAAGAAAAAAGAGTATAATTCCTTAGCACGTCTTTGTGTGTCTTCAGCCTAATGAAGTAGTGAAGAGACTTCTCCTGGATGCTAACTTGGCTCTCCAACAGTGTCCTGGGATCTGTCCTTAGCCGAGATAATGAATATGGAGGTTTCAGTGCAACCTTGTAGAACCCGGTAGAAAGAAGATATCCTGCTTCTTGGGCTGCAAGCAGATGTTGTCGGGTCCTTGTTGAGTCTGTGGATCCCCTTAGCTTTGCATGGTCATCTCCCCGTCTTTCCCCCTATGCCTGGAAGCTTGGTGGTAATGAGATCTTCTCTAGGTGCTAGCGGAGTTTCTTGAATGATTTCTTTGGTGAACAAGCTTCCGGTTCAGTTCTTCATGTTCTATGAGTGTGAATAAGCTCTCCAATGACTTTTTGAACTCCTCCCTTAAGCATCTTTTTTCCCGACCTCGACCTTGGGGTTTGTCTCATGCCCCGGTATGCTAATTTCTTGGCAGCTCCGAAGGAACTGGTTTTGATGTCCTCATCAATTTCCTCATCATCTCCATGTTTCAGATTTCTTCAACCCATTTGCTTGCATCTTCTTCTTAACACTTTAGTTTATTGAAACTGATTTAGACCATATTACATCATAGAAGAAGTTCAACACTTGCTTGCATCTATGGTATACACATTTTCTATTGTCGTTGTGTCCCAAGTATTTATGCATTTATATGTTGTACTAAATGGTTAAGTGTTAATGAATGGTGAAAACAGAGATGGTAGTGTTGGAATTCAAACAATGAGTAGACAATTGGAACAAGGTGGAGAATAATGATGATCAATAGGAGAGACCATAAAGAGAAAGGTAATGAGGAAGATGGGTTCTATGGAGGAATTCGTAAGCTAAATTGTAAAGAAGATTTTAAATGTGGAAGCTTCTCTGGCCATTTCTATATTGGAGTAAGATAAAGAAGCTATTCTTACACATTTTGGGAAAGAGAATTGAAAAACCAATATATAGAGAGTACGATGTTAATTTTAGAAGTGTTTTAATTTTTTTATCCAGTAAGTGTGTATTGACAATATAGTCAAAATATACATGTCTCAACCCACCTCCACCACACCCTGATCTAGATGAGGAAGTCTCCAACCGTCCTATGGATTCTCATCACGCGTAAGCATGTCTACAGTCAAGCTACTGACTATAATCAAGTGCTTGGTGGCAAGCAACCCACCTATAAGTTTTTTTTCTATTCTTTTAGTTGTTCTACCTTTCTCTTGATTTATTTTTTACGATCTGATGTGAAGTAAAATCTGAGGAGGGTTTGCACTAAAAAACAATGTGAAGACTGTGACGAAAATTTGTGACAAATTTTCTTTGGTGAATTAAGAGAAAAATTAAATAAATTAAATAAATTGTTTAAGAATTAAAATATATATATATATATATATTTTTTCTTATCATTCCCTTCTTTTTTTTTCTACTTTTTCAACACTGTGGTTCCCTTTCTAGTTTATATTGTGCTGAAAACCAAAAACAAAATTGACCCACTCTTCCTACGGTTGTTTTAACATTAACTTCCTTCTTTTCAATATTTTTTGTCAAAATAACTCGTTCCTTTAACTCACTTAAACGAAATTGATAAAAATAAAAGGAATTTGACAATATCTCAGTTTTCAGATCTTGTAAAATCCCATAAATATCTCAGAATTTCAGATCCGTTTCACCACGTTTTGGTTTCTCCTCTGAAACCCAGCAAAATATATATATTTCTCCACAGAATTCAACAAAAACAACGAATGATTTCTTCAAACAAAATAAGAAACCAGAAGCTACAAGCAACAGTTCAAGCGCGGTCTCTCCGTCCTCAATGCTTTCTATTACTCTGGATTTCAATATATCTAAACTACTAAACATTATTAGATTTCAGGGTATTCTCCAAATTTGCAATCTCTTTCTCCACCATCTCGGTGCTCACGGGATCATCACCATTACAACACCGGCTTGAGGATCAGTGACACCGTCACTCTGGTTTACGGATAGTTCACAATGTGTATGGGGTTATCGATTGCCGAGATCTACTCTTCTTACACCACCGGCGCGGCTTGTAGATTGGCATCGGAGCTTTGGGCGGACATGGCTTCTTTTGAATCAACACCGGGTGCTTGTAGATGGGTTTGTAAATTGTACGGCTTGGAGATTAGTTTGTATGTAGTCAAACCCAACAAATTTGATTATTTCTTTTGCTAATTGTATTATTTTGTTTTCTGGGAATCGACTTGTTTTGATCTTGTAGAAGTTGTTTTTGTGGCAATTAGTTACAAATAATGAAGTTTTTTGATGATTATGTGTCTACAAATATAGTCATTAACTGTGACTAATTTACGATATTGTGTCGGTCGAAACTTGCAACCAATTGGTGACATAAGTTTAATAACAATTAGCGACTATAATTAGGACGTTATAATAGTCACGAAATATGACAGTTTTGTTACTATAATTTTAGTCGGTAATTATAACATATTTGTTACACTGATTTATTGTCACTTTTTTTGTGACAGAATAGATACTAGATATAATCGTAACAATATTGTGACGTATTTGATACGAATTTTTTTTTGTGACGATTATATTGCAACCGTTATATACAGGCACAAATTTGTCACAATAATTTTATTGTCACAAAAATATTTTTATTGTGACTAAAAATTTAGATTAATAAAATTATTTTCTTGTAGTGTTGGTTGTGTACTAATGCCATTTTATTTCTTTTGTTTTATTTAGAGTCATTTTTTCTATTTTCTTGAGTTAGTCCAAATTTTTTTTATCGAGTCAAAACTTTGTTAAAACTATGAGCTTAGGAGGTGCATGATTCAGTCCTAAAGATTAGATCTGCTGTTAGGTTTGTTAGAGCTTCTCCTAGTAGACTGAAAAGGTTTAAAGAGTGTTTAGAACTTCAGAAGGTGAAAAGTAAATTTGGTCTTTGCTTAGATGTTGAAACTAGATGGAATTCAACTTTCTTGATGTTACAGTCTGCTTTGGAGTTAAAAAACGGATTTGATATGCTTGAGTTAGAAGATGATAAGCATGGCTCAGAATTTACCAGAATTTGTGGAGGTTCACCAAGTGATGCTGATTGGTGTTATATTAGTGCATTATCTCATATCTTGCAGTATTTTTATGATGCTACTGTGAATATTTTTGGGTCTAAATATGTAACTGGGAACACATATATGAAAGAGATATTTGGAGGGTTGGTTGATAATGAAGATGGATGCGATGGAGGATGGACACAAAGAAAGCAATGGCTCAGAAAATGAAAGTCAAGTTTTATAAGTATTGGGGGAAACGTAGATAATACAAATCCGATGATTTATATTGCTCCAGTTCTTGATCCCCGATACAAAATGAGATGAGTAAAGTGGATGATTGAAGGAACTTACCCTACGTATGAGGCTAGTTGTTTGATTCAAAAGATCACATAAGCTATGGACAGGTTATATGCATGTTATAGACTAGAGCTAGAGTCACAAGATTCACTGAAATCTCACCCAGAGAAAGGAAATCTAGAGTCGAGTTCTAAGAAAAAAGAGAGCAGGCATTCATTGATGGATGAAATGTTTGATGATGCTGAGGAAAGTAATGAAACTGATTCTGGAAAATCAGAGCTAGAGTCCTATATGGATGATGTTTGAGAGAACAGGAAGAATCTAACTTTTGACATACTAAATTGGTGGATGACAACAGGTTCTAAATACAAGATTTTATCAATGATGGCAAGAGATTTGCTCGCTATATCTGTTTCAACTGTTGCATCAAAATCTGCCTTTAGTATAGGAGGTCGAGTACTAGATCATTTCTGCAGTTCCTTAACACCAAGAACCGTTGAAGCTCTTATATGCACTCAAGAATGGTATCGTGATGATAATGGAGATTTAATTGCAGAAGAATTGGTAGCTGAGCTTGAAAATATTGAATTAGGTATTCATGTTTTGTTTTATATCTTGTGGTTTATGAATCTAAGTTCTATAAGTACTAATGATTTTTATATGTTATAGAAGTGAAGAATTTGCAGACTCAGCTAGGATCAAGCTCGAAATGAGTTTGTTTAATATGGATGAGGTAAGATTAACCTTGTAAAATTTTTTAGAATGATTAAGTTTTATGACCTGAGCTACAATCAGACTTGAATCCTAAATTGTGATGGTATTTGTGTTCATAAATACATGTGAGTTTCTATATTTTGATTTGTTCATAATTGTGTTCAGACTTGAATCCTAAGTAGAACTCTGTGAGAGGATCAATCAAATAGAGAAAGTTCAGGTTTCTTGGGTATTCAAAAGATCCAGCATTGACTCTGTACCAAATGAACTTTAACATCTTATCTTGGGGCTTGATACCACACAAAAGATCACAACATTAAGACGTTTATCCACACTTTTTATCATTCATTTCAGAACTCTGAATGGTCGAGCTCACATTCAGCTTGGTACCATACCTTCATCCTATCCTTTCATTCAGACCACAAACCTTCTAATAATTATTATACATAATCAAGTGCAAAAATACTAGGAGTTTGCAGACTGGCACAACTCTATGTTCTAAGGATCTGTGGTAAGATTTATGCTCTTCACTACTTAGATTATGAAAATTTGAGTTGTCTTTGGTACAGTTGTATGAATAAACCGGTTCCGACTTCCCGTCTTCAGAAAAAAATAAAATCAAAGAGGGAAAGAAGACAAAGAAGGAATCAAAATAAAGTCTTCATAAAGTCTAATACAATATTTAGGCACCATTGCAACTCAATTAAGTCATTTACAGAGCTTTGCAGAGATTCCAAGGTTCAAGGAGTTGTGCACCAACATTTGGTCTTCATCTTACTGTGATTTTTCCTAAACCCTTCAACCACCATCAAATTAGCCGTCCATACCAAAACCTTGTTGCAATTGATACTCCCTCGATGAGACCACACACTTGATTAATTTGCAGGAGTCAACAATGGAGATTTCAGATTTTTCTAAGGGACTTGAGCAGTATTTGGGAGATTGCTGAGCTTGCGGTAATTAAACTGACATGCTATCTAATGTTGATTCTGTGGCATGTAGATTCAAAAGTGCTGGTCAATGTGTTGTTCTAAATTTTTGTTGAGTTTCTGTTTTCAAATCATGGCTCTATTCTTAGTAGTTTGTTTGAGGACACGCAAAATATTAAGTCTGGGGGAGTTGATGTGTTAGGCTTTTAGTGTCCCAATCTAATTCTTTTGTCCGTTATTTTGAGTATTTTGTTTTGCTACTGTTTTGTCGTGTTTCAGGTCGTGTCTGAGTTACAAGGTTTCATGGTTGAGATTTGGAGCTTTGAGCTTCATTTTCGATCAAAAGGAGCAAGATAAATGACTTAGAGCAGATTCGGTTTAATCCTTGCTGAAGTCTTTTGAAATCTGCAGAAGTCTCTTGAAAATTCTTAGAAACCTGATTGAAGTCAGCAGAAATTTGTAGACTATGTTCTGAAGTCCATCCAAATCTAATGGGCCTTGATGACCATGACCTAACTTTCCTCTTTTCTGAAATTTGGCTATTTTCTATTTTTCCTTTATTTTGAAATTATTTCATTTCCTTTATTTTCTAAGAGGATAAATATCCCTAAACCTTAGGATCTTTTTAGATTACTTTTTACACTTCTCTTTGGATTAGCCACGCCTTCTCCTCCACTACACTTCAGTAGATTCGAGTTTTATTTTCTAGTACGACTTTTTGGATTTTTATTCTATTGGATTATGAATTCTTCTTCATCAGCTTGTTGTTTCTCCGTTTCCATGTTTGAGTAGTTTTACTCCTTGCGAAGGTCTCCTAGTTTCTTTCAAATCGATCACCAGGAAAGAATTGCCCGGGAATTCTTTTACCCCGGGAATTCTTTTACCCTTGATCGTTTTCACCGAGCTAGGGAGTGCCTCAAAAGTGTGGAGCTTCGGCCTGTGATGGGTCCTCCAATTGTTGAGAGGCAATTCTAATCTTAGTTTTTTGCCCCAAAGATATCTGAAAGATGCTCAAAAGGCTGCAGAAGATGCAACCAAGGGATGGCTTGATTTTATCAGGAAGGCCCATAAGGAGAAGTTTGTTCCTGTTTTAGCTGATGGTGTCCTTGGAAGAATTAACTTGATTGTTGACCCTTCCAAAGTTCGACCTAGTTTTATGAAAAGGTTCTCACTCAGCTCGCTCTTACGCCATCGACGTTATAACATTGGTATTGATGAACATCAAAGTCTTGCATCCATATCCACCTCGAGTAAAAAGAAAAAGCACAAAACTGCTTCCTCCCTACAAACCGATAAGTCTAAATCCTGGGAAGAAAAGCTCGACAAATCGTTCTACATAAATGGGTGCAACTGTTCAAGAAGCTCTTGTTCCTTATTCACAGCCTGAACCCTCTCTTGAACATCGTTCAAATAGCTCGACTTTGCCGCCTCTCGATGCAATAGGTGAAATGACTCATATTTTCTTAAAGTGCATTAGGCCCTTTGATTGAAGAAATTGTTTGTATATTCCTTCTGACATCACATCTTGTGTATTTTCAAGAAGGAAGAAGGTTGCCAACCTATTCTGGCACTTCGGCACTCGACTGGATCAACAAGTTCGTTCTGCTGACCAACTAAGCTCTTTGGTCTGGGAACAAATCATGAAACACTTTGACCACCTATCTCAGGTTCTTTTTACACCTCAATTTTTATCCTCAAACTCTTTATCTTTGAGTTAATTATCCTTATGATTTTTACCTTATAAGCGGCAAAGACTATAATGACATAGTTGTTTATTAGAGTTTCTTCTCAGAACTCTGCCTAGCACAACCAAGGCTGCTTAAACTAAGGAGAAAACTTCTTCTCTCAAATTGGAAAACTCTGACCTGAAGAGGACCCTTGAAGATCTCTCTGAAAAGGTTAAACAGATGAGAAAGAATGAAAAGACGCGAAAATATTGGTCAAGGACTAAGAAGCTGACATAGAACGATTTACTTTTGAGCAATCTGCTTCTACAACTACCATATTGATAACATCATATTTTTACCCATTTTTACTATCATTCTCACATGGTTTTATGAATAGTATGGTATGATTTCAAGGCTAAATAGGCTATTATCGAGTATTTTGAGTGTCAAAGAGGGTTTACAGGTTTGAAAGGAAAATGGACTAAAAGAAGAGCAAACCCGTTTTAAGGAAGTTTCAGAGCATCAGATATTTGGCAATATTGGAAGACCTTCCGATGCACAAAATCCCAAGTTCTTTATGTCTATAGAAAGCTGGAAGAGTCAAGATTCACATCGGACAAGAATCAAAGCAATCCATTTATCTGGTTGTAAGATGCAACCCGAAGAGTGAAGACATGTCAACCTCGGTCACACTGCCCGTGACCGAGGTTGTGCCTCTTGCTGAGTCCAGCCAAAAGGCCTGTGACCGGAACCAAGCTTCTTACCAACCTCTTTCAGTTCCCCTGTGATCGAAGTCATAAGCCCAGCCATCTACTTGCCCAAAACGACGAGTGTCACACTAAAAGCCCTAAAACCGACTTCTTCGACCTCAAGGCCTATATATACTTAACACTAAATATTAGAGTTTCTTGTGCTGCTTCACCAAATCGAGTGCTTCAACCCTGCCTTAGAGACTTTTCTGCCGACTCCAGAAGATCTTCAAGAATCCTAAGGACCATACCAAATCTCTCTTGTTCATAGAAGCCTTTGAAGTTCCACTATCTATTTCTCTTCAATCTCTTAATACTTTGTAATCTCTCAAAACTTCATCTTTATTTTATGCAATCTATGAATTACTTTAACCTTGCTTTGATGATTCCTTTAAGAATGCTTGAGTAATTTACTTGTTGGGTTTAAAAACTTAATCAAATGGGGGATGTGATCTATATTGTTTGACTGGCAAGTTTATTGTCTTTGCACCATCGTCTATGCTGTTCTATTGGTCTGATCTCTTTCGTAATGCATATAGTTAGCGTCATGAATTAGTTATTGATCTTAGGCATCTAGGTTTTACTATCCTCTTGTGATATGATCCTTGGTAGGATCAAGTCCCTGAATGCTCTCCAACAGGTTGTAGGGGTTCGAAAGATAGACTAGTTACGGAAATGAGAAATGCTATCGAGGATGTGAGGAGTTTTTTATGAGGATGACACGAGGTCGGACGTGGGTTAACAACGTGGGTTGGAGCGATGTGAGTCGAGGGTTGAGACGAGGATCGGATCGAGGGTGAAACAATGATCGGATCGAGGGTTGAACATGGATCGGGACAAGGAACGATCGATGATCGGGGCGTGGGACGAGTGATGATCGGATCAAGTATCGGGGCGAACGATCGATGGTCAGGATGTGGATAGGGCCGGGGCTGGGGGTGTTGAATGAGATGAGGTGATACTTCCAAAGGTTGTGATCGACCCTTGGACTAGCAAGGCTTGTTCATGGGAGGGTAAGGACCCAACGTGATGAACAAGGGATGGAGCAAATGACACTTCATAAGGATGGTGGTAAATCCTTAGACTATCAAGCTTGCTAGGAGTGAGGATGAAGATCCGAACACGATAAGCAAGGAAATGATCAAACCAGTTTATAAGAGAGATTTTAAATAAAAGTTTGATAGATTGAATAAGAAAGCACCGGATATATTTATAGGGTTCAAGGCACATGAAACTAACAAATACAACTCCTGGCATTCTACAATCATTAAACCATATTTTGAATCACTTTGACTGAACCCTTGACTCAGTTTCCGCGGCTTGAGAAGAAGAGAATAGGCCTGGCTTTATCAAGATGCTTGTGAAAGAGTGACAAGGCCTTGCCTCATTAAAAAATCTTGTTTGGAAAACCCATTGGGACAAAACCAAATGAAGGGAAAAAGAGTGCATGTCTCATTACCTCTCTTGATAAATGTTTAGGCGGCTTGGATCACAACTAGTGTAGTTGGATTAACACACACAAAACTTCCCTGGATGGTGTTGAGAAGACATTGTAAAGTTGTTTTAAGCTTGGCTTGCTTGGACCGAGTAATAGGGCCATGGGGAATTACCAAGTCTTCATGTCTTAGCTGCTCCGGTTCATCCTCCGTGCTGGTCATATTCTCATCATCTTCCCCACTTGAAAAGGATTTGACCTCAAATCGGTTTGATCTGCAAAATAAGGAACCAAATCAGTAATATTAAAACTTGGACTTACTTGGTACTTACCTTGAAGATCCAGCTGGTAGGCATTGTTGTTGAAGCATCTTGATGATTTTAAATGGTCCATCAATTCAAGGCATAAGCTTAGATCTTCTTTCGTTAGGGCACCTATCCTTCCTTAGATGAATCCACACCAAATCTCCTTCTTTAAAGACCATCTCCTTGCGGTCTTTATTTGCATGCTTAGCGTATAACTTGGTCTTATGCTCAATGTTGCTTCGCGCCTTCTCATGAATCTGCTTAATTAGTTCAGCCTTTTTCTTTCCATCAAGACTTATCCGTTGACAAGCTTTCTCGACATCACTCCTCATATGTGGCCAAAAGAAATGCTCCTGTAGTACACTTAATGTTTTTGCCACGCCAAAGTGACCCATAAGACCACCTGCATGAGCTTCTTTGACAAACAAGTCTCGCAAAGAGGAGTTAGGCACACATAATCGGTTTTCATAAAATAAGAATCCATCAGCCTTATAATATTTTCCACACCAAATTTCTCACAAGCAGCATAAATCTCTTTGAAGTCAGCATCAGTAGCATATAGTTCCTTGATTTGCTCAAATCCTAATAGCTTAACTTCTAAAGAGTTTAAAAGAACTTCCCTGCGAGAAAGGGTATCGGATACTACATTCTCCTTACCTTTCTTGTATTTGATCACATAGGGAAAGGTTTCAATAAACGCAATCCACTTGGCATGTCTTTTGTTTAGCTTATGTTGTCCTTTGAGGTGCTTGAGGGATTCATGGTCCATGTGTATAACAAACTCCTTCGCCATAGCTCATGTTGCCACATTTGTTAGGCCCTCATAAGCGCATAGAGTTCTTTGTCATATGTTGGGTAGTTGAGTGTGGCGCCTCCAAGTTTTTCACTAAAGTAGACTATTGGTCTTCTTTCCTGCATAAGAACATCACCAATACCAATCCCTGAGGCATCACATTCAATTTCAAAAATTTTATCAAAGTTAGGAAGAGATAGAACCAGGGCGTGTGTAAGCTTGTCTTTCAAGGTTTGAAATGCGTCTTCTTGAGCTTGCTCCCACTTGAATCCTACATTCTTCTTGATAACCTCAGTGAGTGGAGCTGCTATCGTGCGGAACTCCTTTACAAACCTCCTATAAAACCCGACAAGGCCATGGAAGCTCCTTACTTCGCTTACATTTCGGACTTGGCCATTCTTTGATTGCTTGAATCCTTTCCTCATCAACCTTAATGCCATCTGCACTTACCACAAAACCTAAAAAGACAAAGTTATCCGTTCCAAAAGTACATTTCTTAAGATTGGCATACAAGGTTTCCTTCCTAAGCACTTCCAAAACCTTTCTAAGGTGATCCACATGGTCTTCTAGGCTGCGGCTTTAAACTAAAATGTCATCCAAATATACTACCCCAAAGTGGCCTATGAATGCCCTAAGAACATGGTTCATCAATCTCATGAAAGTTCTAGGTGCGTTTGTTAACCCAAAAGGCATGACTAACCATTCATACAATCCATGCTTAGTTTTAAATGCAGTTTTCCATTTGTCCCCTTCTTTCATCCTAATTTGATGATATCCGCTTTTAAGATCTATCTTTGAAAAGATGCTAGAACCATGCAATTCATCAAGCATATCATCTAATCTAGGTATAGGGTGGCGATACTTTACAGTCATATTGTTGATGGCTCGGCAATCAACACACATCCTCCAGCTTCCATCTTTCTTTGGGACAAGTAGAACGGATGCAGGCGCATGGGCTCATACTCTCTCTGATATGTCCCTTCTCCATGAGCTCAGTGACTTGCTGTTGAAGCTCCTTAGTTTCTAGAGGATTGGTTCTATAGGCTGGTTTGTTGGGAAGAGAAGGTCCTGGTATGAAGTCAATTTGGTGCTCTATTCCTCGGATGGGTGGCAATCCTTGTGGATTTTCTTCTGGAAACACATCTTGGAACTCCTGCAAAAGAAACTGAATTTTGCTAGGAAGCTCCTGCATGGACTGGTTAGTATGATAACATTCCTTAAACACAAATAGCAGAGATGGTGAGTAACTCCCTGATTGAGGTTTGACCATAAGATTGGCCAGATGCTTGGGCTTGGATTCGGAAGTGACTTTGCTTTTCTTCAAGGCGATTTGATCTAGATGAACCTCTTGTGGGGGTAATGGTACTAGGATATTCTTCTTGCCCTTAAACTCAAATGAATACCGATTGGTAAACCCATCATTCATTACTCTTTGATCAGATTGCCAAGGTCTTCCAAGTACTATATATTCGGCATCCATTGTGATATGATCCTCCTAGAATCGACACTTTCGAGGGGTAGAATGAAAGGAGTGGATAGATAGATAGGGGTGGAGTGAATGGATCGCACCAAGGTTGTGGAAGACCTTGGATATTTCCTCAATGACTTTTCCAAGATATGACACACTTGAAAACGCCAAGGTTTGAATCGCGGATATGACACACCTTGATTCGGATTGATTGAAGAATATTACTCACCAACAATCAGGTTTGTTCTTCAAAGAACACAAGAGAAAACACTCTCAATTTTTAATAAAAAAAACTTGGTTGATCCGAAAATGAGTACAAGAAAAGAGTTTTAAAGAAAGATGGAGTAAAGAAAAAGCTAGAATTAATTCATAGAAAATTAAGAAAACATTAACTAGTTTGGAATATCTCTTGGAGTCTCCCAAGCCACCTCTTCCACTCCCCTTGGCCGATTTTAATCACTTGATTATTGAGCTGGGCTGATTTAATCTCTTCTTTGGGCTTGAGACTTCAAAAGATAAATCCAAAAATTATTAGACTTGGACCTGGACCAAACTTGTTTAACTCTTGTGGACTAAGATGGATTAGAGTGACCCATTTGCCTCATTAAAACCTTCCTTTGGAAAACCCATTGGGAAAAAAAACCAAAGGCTAGGAAAAAGAGTACAAACGAATCACCCGTTTATTAGTCCAATCGAGCAACCAAGACGGTTTGATTTTCCATGTTCTCGAACTGAGCTTCAATCGGTTGAACTTGAGTGAGTAATGCGGTGATGGCATTCTGAAACTCTTTGGCTCTCAATCTTGTCATTGGTCCACTTGGTATGGCCAAAGCATCCTCGGGTTCAAGCTGCTTCTGTGAGCTATCCATGATCACATCATCCCCTCCCTCTTGAAAAGGATTTGTCCTCAAATCTGGAACATCTGCAACAAAAGGGATTAAGTCAGCAACATTAAAGCTTGAACTCACATCGTACTTACCTTGGAGATCGAGTTGGTAAGCATTATCGTTGATCCTCTTTGTAACTCGGAATGGACCGTCAATCCTAGGCATCAACTTAGACTTCCTCTCAGCCGGAAATCTCTCCTTCCTTAGATGAATCCAAACGTGGTCTCCCTCTTCAAAGATCATCTTGCGCCTGCCCTTGTTAGCTTGTTTGGCGTACAGCTTTGTTTTCTCCTCGATGTTGCGCTTTGCTTTCTCATGAATCTGTTTAACAAGTTCAGCTTTCTTTTTCCCATCTAAGCTTGCTCTTTCACTCAAAGGCAATGGGGTTAGATCCAAAGGAGATAAAGGATTAAAGCTGTAAACAATTTCAAAAGGAGAAAACTTGGTGGCGGAATGCACAGATCGATTATAAGCAAATTCAACATGTGGTAAGCATTCTTTCCAAGTTTTTAAATTCTTTTTAATCAAGGCACGCAGCAAGGTAGACAAAGTTCTATTAACTACTTCAGTTTGGCCGTCGGATTGAGGATGACAAGTAGTTGAGAACAGCAACTTAGTACCTAGCTTAGACCAAAGCGTCTTCCAAAAATAACACGTGACACATCGCCCACAAATTCTTTCGATGTCTCTCTTCATTTGCGGCCAGTAGAAGTGTTCTTGCATCAATTTTAAAGTTTTGGAGATCCCAAAATGCCCCATCAAGCCTCCTCCATGCGCTTCCCTAACTAACAAATCTCTCACGGAACAATTAGGCACACATAACCGATTTTCATAGAAAAGAAATCCGTCATGCCTAAAATATTTCCCAAAAGCAAACTTATCACACGACTTAAAAATCTCTTGAAAATCAGAATCAGCTTGATAAAGATCTTTAAGGTGTTCAAATCCCAGAAGTTTAGCATCCAAAGTAGAAATCAAGGCGTACCTTCGAGATAAGGCATCAGCAACTATATTTTCGTTACCTTGTTTGTACTTGATCACATAGGGAAATGTTTCGATGAATTCTACCCACCTAGCATGCCTTTTGTTGAGCTTTTGCTGACCCTTTAAATGCTTCAAAGACTCGTGGTCAGTATGAATGACAAACTCCTTCGGCCAGAGGTAGTGCTGCCATGTTTGCAATGCTCGGACAAGCGCGTACAACTCCTTGTCTTAGGTTGGATAGTTCAATGTAGCTCCTCCAAGCTTTTCACTGAAAAAGGCAATGGGCTTCTTCTCTTGCATCAAGACAGCTCCAATACCTACACCAGATGCATCACACTCAATTTCAAAAGTTTTAAGAAAGTTCGGTAAAGATAAAAGTGGTGCATTGGTGAGTTTATCCTTTAACACTCAGAATGCTTCTTCTTGTGCCTCTTCCCATTTAAATCCGACATTTTTCTTGATCACTTCAGTGAGAGGAGCAGCTATGGTACTGAAGTCCTTCACAAATCTCCGATAGAATCCCGCAAGTCCATGGACACTTCTCACTTCGCCGCTTCGGTTTTGGACTTGGGCCATTCTCGGACAGCTCGAACCTTTTCTTCGTCCACTTTGATGCGATCTGCACTTATGAGAAAACCTAGAAACACAAGGTTATCCGTACAAAAGGTGCATTTCTTTAGATTAGCATAAAGTTCCTCTTTCCTAAGTACCATCAAAACCGCTTCTAGATGATTAACATGCTCTTCTAAATTTTTGCTGTAAACTAAGATATCATCAAAGTAAACAACAACAAAAATTCCAAGGAAGCTCCTTAAAACATGATTCATCAACCTCATAAAAGTACTAGGTGCGTTGGTTAATCCAAATGGCATAACTAACCATTCATACAAGCCATGTTTCGCTTTTAAACGCAGTTTTCCATTAGTCACCCTCTTTCATCCTAATCTGGTGGTATCCACTCTTAAGATCTATTTTCGAAAATATGCTAGAACCATGCAGCTCATCTAACATATCATCTAAACGAGGGATAGGGTGGCGATACTTTACAGTGATATTGTTGATGGCTCGACAATCAGTACACATCCTCCAAGTCCCATCCTTCTTCGGAACAAGCAGCACCGACACAACACAAGGGCTCATGCTCTCTCGTATGTATCCTTTGTCCATCAGCTCACTCACTTGCTTTTGAAGCTCCTTAGTCTCCACCGGATTAGTTCTGTATGCTGGCCTGTTGGGAAGTGAGGCTCCCGTCACAAAATCGATCTGGTGTTCAATCCCACGGATGGGTGGCAATCCCTTAGGGTTTTCCTCCGGAAAGACGTCTTCAAAATTCTGCAAAATAGAAGAGATTTTACTTGGCAACTCCGGTGCAAGGTTAGTATGGTTCAGCAAAGTTTCCTTGTAAATAAATAAAAGAACGGGTTGTTGAGAGAATAAAGCTCTCTTAACCACATTAGACATCACAAAGAAATTTGAATGCCTCACGGGTTTACTCTCACAAGCCTTTTTCTTGGTTTTTCTCAAACTCTCGTTTTTATTTTGGGGTGGCGTGTTTAGGGGTTCACTCACAATGGTTTTTCCTTGTTGTTGCAGCTGAAGTTGGTCTTGATGAACCTCATGTGGCGCCAAAGGAGCAAGTATCGTCTTTCGGCCATTGAACTCAAAAGAGTAACGATTAGTAAAACCGTCATGTAAGACCCTTCTATCGAACTGCCATGGTCTTCCAAGTAGTATATGGCCGGCCTCCATAGGTAAGACATCACATAAAATTTCGTCCTCATACTTGCCTATGGTTAAAGGAACCAATACTTGGCGGCTCACGGTCATTTCACCAGCATCATTAAGCCATTGAAGCTTAAAAGGTTTCGGATGCTTCTTAACTTCCAGCCCTAACTTCTTCACCATTGTTTCACTAGCCACATTAGTACAACTTCCACCACCAATAATAAGGCTGCAGACCTTACCTTGTACCAAACATCTTGTGTGAAACAAGTTCTCCCGCTGCTCTTGGACAGTATCTTTAACTTGAATACTCAAAGAACGTCTTGTTACCAATAATTCTCCAGTGGCTGGTAACTCTATGCCCTCATCCTCAGTTTCACCATCACTTTCAAGCTTTTCCTCCTCAGTTTCAATCTCGCCATTATCCAATAAAATCATAGTTCTCTTGTTGGTGCCTTTCGTTGGCGTAGTGTCCTCTCCCTTGACACTTGAAACACTTAACGTCCCGATTTCTAGGCAGTAGCTACAGCCTTACCCTTGGCATCTTCAGCAATGGCGTAGGGCTTAGGATCCGTTTTGGCTTGGCAACGGTCCTATCCTCTAAGCCGTAGCTCGTCCTAGCGTTAGCCGCTCCAGCTCCATAGGACAGTCTAGAAGTACCTCTCCTCTTAATTTGCTGTTCAACCAACACAGCCTTATGAAGCATTTCTTCCAAATCTTTATAATTTTGAAGCTCCATTCTATCTTGAATATCCCGAGCTAAACCACTCAAATACCTGGCCATTGTCGCCTCAGCATCTTCATCTATATCAGCTTTAAGCATTAGAGACTCCATCTCTTGATAATAATCCTCCACACTCTTATTTCCTTGAGTTAGACGCCTAAGCTTTAGATGCAGCTCCCTATGATAATGGCTTGGAACAAATCTTTTTCTCATCAGATTTTTCAACTCTTCCCAAGTGACTACGGGCGGTTCTTGGTTACGTCTTCGACTCGTCACAATCTGATCCCACCAATTAATTGCATAATCAAAAAACTCCGGTTCCGCTACTTGAACTTTCTTTTGCTCCGAATAATTTTGACAATCAAACACGAGCTCTATTTTTTTCTCCCACTCCAAGTAGACATCTGGATCATTTTTTCCATGGAATGGTGGTATCTTCAACTTAAGTCCACTGAGATTGTCTTCATTTCGACCCCTAGCTTCTCTTACTCGTCTCGGCCTTCTTTCACTTTGATTAGAAGCTTGGCTCCCTCTGCTGTAATAATTCAAGTCATCCCCATCAGCTTCTTCTTGAGGTCGTGCTCTTCTTCTTCTAGCAGTAGTATTCGGCAATAATCCTTGATTAACGGACTCTTGAATCGTATTGATCCTTGCATTGACTGCACCCATCTCTTCTCTCACCATCCGCCTCATTTCTACCACTAAGGACTGCATGTCCAGAGTGTTTTTTCTTCTTCTTTGAGCTCGGTTGGTGCTCTCAACTTCTTCGCTGGAATGATTAGACATATTGACTTTGTTTTCCCTGCACACTTAACAAACGTTAGTAATAAAAAGTCAATCCTCACAAGTGTTTCTCTCCTTTTTATTCACTCAATCACTCAGCACTCAAAATGATCTCTCTCAGCGATTTTCTCAATGGTTCGTATGGAACAAAACTGATCAAATCGGATGAACAACTCCAACAACACAAATTCGAAACAATGGACTTGAGATAGAAAGAAAAGAGAAAAAGAGTTTAGTATTTTTTTTTTTTTTTTAATGAACAGATCAAGGATCAGAAAATTAAGGAGATAAAATTAGAAAAATAAAACCCCCCCTAAGCTAATTAATTTCGGACTAATTAAATTTTTTTTTTTTTTTCTCTTTTTTTTTTTTTTTAAAACAACTCAGAATTAAAACTAGAACTAAATAGAGATCAAAAAGAAAATTATGATCAAAATAAAAATAAATTGACTAGAGAAGATAAAAGAAATTGAAAATGAAAAGATAGAGGATGTAAGAAGATGGAAAAGGTGAGAAGATGATAAGACAAATACCAAACCCGAAAGTGTGCTCTGATACCACTTGATATGATCCTCCTAGAATTGGCACTTTCGAGGGGTAGAATGAAAGGAGTGGATAGATAGATAGGGGTGGAGTGAATGGATCGCACCAAGGTTGCGGAAGACCTTGGATATTTCCTCAATGACTTTTCCAAGATATGACACACTTGAAAACGCCAAGGTTTGAATCGCGGATATGACACACCTTGATTCGGATTGATTGAAGGATATTACTCACCAACAATCAGGTTTGTTCTTCAAAGAACACAAGAGAAAACACTCTCAATTTTTAATAAAAAAAACTTGGATGATCCGAAAATGAGTACAAGAAAAGAGTTTTAAAGAAAGATGGAGTAAAGAAAAAGCTAGAATTAATTCATAGAAAATTAAGAAAACATTAACTAGTTTGGAATATCTCTTGGAGTCTCCCAAGCCACCTCTTCCACTCCCTTGGCCGATTTTAATCAGGTGATTATTGAGCTGGGCTGATTTAATCTCTTCTTTGGGCTTGAGACTTCAAAAGATAAATCCAAAAATTATTAGACTTGGACCTAGACCAAACTTGTTTAACTCTTGTGGACTAAGATGGATTAGAGTGACCCATTTGCCTCATTAAAACCTTCCTTTGGAAAACCCATTGGGAAAAAAAAAACAAAGGCTAGGAAAAAGAGTACAAACGAATCACCCGTTTATTAGTCCAATCGAGCAACCAAGACGGTTTGATTTTCCATGTTCTCGAACTGAGCTTCAATCGGTTGAACTTGAGTGAGTAATGCGGTGATGGCGTTCTGAAACTCTTTGGCTCTCGATCTTGTCATTGGTCTACTTGGTACGGCCAAAGCATCCTCGGGTTCAAGCTGCTTCTGTGAGCTATCCATGATCACATCATCCCCTCCCTCTTGAAAAGGATTTGTCCTCAAATCTGGAACATCTGCAACAAAAGGGATTAAGTCAGCAACATTAAAGCTTGAACTCACATCGTACTTACCTTGGAGATCGAGTTGGTAAGCATTATCGTTGATCCTCTTTGTAACTCGGAATGGACCGTCAATCCTAGGCATCAACTTAGACTTCCTCTCAGCCGGAAATCTCTCCTTCCTTAGATGAATCCAAACGTGGTCTCCCTCTTCAAAGATCATCTTGCGCCTGCCCTTGTTAGCTTGTTTGGCGTACAGCTTTGTTTTCTCCTCGATGTTGCGCTTTGCTTTCTCATGAATCTGTTTAACAAGTTCAGCTTTCTTTTTCCCATCTAAGCTTGCTCTTTCACTCAAAGGCAATGGGGTTAGATCCAAAGGAGATAAAGGATTAAAGCCGTAAACAATTTCAAAAGGAGAAAACTTGGTGGCGGAATGCACAGATCGATTATAAGCAAATTCAACATGTGGTAAGCATTCTTCCCATGTTTTTAAATTCTTTTTAATCATGGCACGCAGCAAGGTAGACAAAGTTCTATTAACTACTTCAGTTTGGCCGTCGGATTGAGGATGACAAGTAGTTGAGAACAGCAACTTAGCACCTAGCTTAGACCAAAGCGTCTTCCAAAAATAACTCAAGAATTTTGTATCCCTATCACTGACTATAGTCCTAGGCATTCCATGCAAACGAACTATTTCTTTAAAGAACAAATCAGCAATATGGGAAGCATCGTCAGTTTTATGACAAGCAAGAAAATATGCCATTTTAGAGAACCTATCGACAACAACAAAGATTGAATCTTTTCCAGTCCTAGTTCTAGGTAATCCAAGCACAAAATCCATAGAAATGTCAGTCCAAGGCTGATCAGGAATAGGCAAGGGCGTGTACATACCTTGGGACTGTACCTTCGATTTGGCTTGTTTGCACGTGACACATCGCCCACAAATTCTTTCGATGTCTCTCTTCATTTGCGGCCAGTAGAAGTGTTCTTGCATCACTTTTAAAGTTTTGGAGATCCCAAAATGCCCCATCAAGCCTCCTCCATGCGCTTCCCTAACTAACAAATCTCTCACGGAACAATTAGGCACACATAACCGATTTTCATAGAAAAGAAATCCGTCATGCCTAAAATATTTCCCAAAAGCAAACTTATCACACGACTTAAAAATCTCTTGAAAATCAGAATCAGCTTGATAAAGATCTTTAAGGTGTTCAAATCCCAGAAGTTTAGCATCCAAAGTAGAAATCAAGGCGTACCTTCGAGATAAGGCATCAGCAACTATATTTTCGTTACCTTGTTTGTACTTGATCACATAGGGAAATGTTTTGATGAATTCTACCCACCTAGCATGCCTTTTTTTGAGCTTTTGCTGACCCTTTAAATGCTTCAAAGACTCGTGGTCAGTATGAATGACAAACTCCTTCGGCCAGAGGTATTGCTGCCATGTTTGCAATGCTCGGACAAGCGCGTACAACTCCTTGTCGTAGGTTGGATAGTTCAATGTAGCTCCTCCAAGCTTTTCACTGAAAAAGGCAATGGGCTTCTTCTCTTGCATCAAGACAGCTCCATCACCAGATGCATCACACTCAATTTCAAAAGTTTTAAGAAAGTTCGGTAAAGATAAAAGTGGTGCATTGGTGAGTTTATCCTTTAACACTCGGAATGCTTCTTCTTGTGCCTCTTCCCATTTAAATCCGACATTTTTCTTGATCACTTCAGTGAGAGGAGCAGCTATGGTACTGAAGTCCTTCACAAATCTCTGATAGAATCCCGCAAGTCCATAGAAACTTCTCACTTCGCCTACGGTTTTCGGACTGGGCCATTCTCGGACAGCTCGAACCTTTTCTTCGTCCACTTTGATGCGATCTGCACTTATGAGAAAACCTAGAAACACAAGGTTATCCGTACAAAAGGTGCATTTCTTTAGATTAGCATAAAGTTCCTCTTTCCTAAGTACCATCAAAACCGCTTCTAGATGATTAACATGCTCTTCTAAATTTTTGCTGTAAACTAAGATATCATCAAAGTAAACAACAACAAAAATTCCAAGGAAGCTCCTTAAAACATGATTCATCAACCTCATAAAAGTACTAGGTGCGTTGGTTAATCCAAATGGCATAACTAACCATTCATACAAGCCATGTTTCGTTTTAAA
This sequence comes from Cardamine occulta, assembly GCA_028015245.1. Taxonomy (NCBI): domain Eukaryota; kingdom Viridiplantae; phylum Streptophyta; class Magnoliopsida; order Brassicales; family Brassicaceae; genus Cardamine; species Cardamine occulta. The sequence continues at coordinate 10,694,629 of CM051375.1, forward strand.
CGCAGTTTTCCATTCGTCACCCTCTTTCATCCTAATCTGGTGGTATCCACTCTTAAGATCTATTTTCGAAAATATGCTAGAACCATGCAGCTCATCTAACATATCATCTAAACGAGGGATAGGGTGGCGATACTTTACAGTGATATTGTTGATGGCTCGACAATCAGTACACATCCTCCAAGTCCCATCCTTCTTCGGAACAAGCAGCACCGGCACAACACAAGGGCTCATGCTCTCTCGTATGTATCCTTTGTCCATCAGCTCACTCACTTGCTTTTGAAGCTCCTTAGTCTCCACCGGATTGGTTCTGTATGCTGGCCTGTTGCAAAGTGAGGCTCCCGTCACAAAATCGATCTGGTGTTCAATCCCACGGATGGGTGGCAATCCCTTAGGGTTTTCCTCCGGAAAGACTCTTCAAAATTCTGCAAAATAGAAGAGATTTTACTCGGCAACTCCGGTACAAAGTTAGTATGGTTCAGCAAAGTTTCCTTGTAAATAAATAAAAGAACGGGTTGTTGAGAGAATAAAGCTCTCTTAACCACATTAGACATCACAAAGAAATTTGAATGCCTCACGGGTTTACTCTCACAAGCCTTTTTCTTGGTTTTTCTCAAACTCTCGTTTTTATTTTGGGGTGGCGTGTTTAGGGGTTCACTCACAATGGTTTTTCCTTGTTGTTGCAGCTGAAGTTGGTCTTGATGAACCTCATGTGGCGCCAAAGGAGCAAGTATCGTCTTTCGGCCATTGAACTCAAAAGAGTAACGATTAGTAAAACCGTCATGTAAGACCCTTCTATCGAACTGCCATGGTCTTCCAAGTAGTATATGGCCGGCCTCCATAGGTAAGACATCACATAAAATTTCGTCCTCATACTTGCCTATGGTTAAAGGAACCAATACTTGGCGGCTCACGGTCATTTCACCAGCATCATTAAGCCATTGAAGCTTAAAAGGTTTCGGATGCTTCTTAACTTCCAGCCCTAACTTCTTCACCATTGTTTCACTAGCCACATTAGTACAACTTCCACCACCAATAATAAGGCTGCAGACCTTACCTTGTACCAAACATCTTGTGTGAAACAAGTTCTCCCGCTGCTCTTGGACAGTATCTTTAACTTGAATACTCAAAGAACGTCTTGTTACCAATAATTCTCCAGTGGCTGGTAACTCTATGCCCTCATCCTCAGTTTCACCATCACTTTCAAGCTTTTCCTCCTCAGTTTCAATCTCGCCATTATCCAATAAAATCATAGTTCTCTTGTTGGTGCACTCGTTGGCGTAGTGTCCTCTCCCTTGACACTTGAAACACTTAACGTCCCGATTTCTAGACGGCGTAGCTACAGCCTTACCCTTGGCATCTTCAGCAATGGCGTAGGGCTTAGGATCCAGTTTTGGCTTGGCAACGGTCCTATCCTCTCAGCCGTAGCTCGTCCTAGCGTTAGCCGCTCCAGCTCCATAGGACAGTCTAGAAGTACCTCTCCTCTTAATTTGCTGTTCAACCAACACAGCCTTATGAAGCATTTCTTCCAAATCTTTATAATTTTGAAGCTCCATTCTATCTTGAATATCCCGAGCTAAACCACTCAAATACCTGGCCATTGTCGCCTCAGCATCTTCATCTATATCAGCTTTAAGCATTAGAGACTCCATCTCTTGATAATAATCCTCCACACTCTTATTTCCTTGAGTTAGACGCCTAAGCTTTAGATGCAGCTCCCTATGATAATGGCTTGGAACAAATCTTTTTCTCATCAGATTTTTCAACTCTTCCCAAGTGACTACGGGCGGTTCTTGGTTACGTCTTCGACTCGTCACAATCTGATCCCACCAATTAATTGCATAATCAAAAAACTCCGTTGCCGCTACTTGAACTTTCTTTTGCTCCGAATAATTTTGACAATCAAACATGAGCTCTATTTTTTTCTCCCACTCCAAGTAGACATCCGGATCATTTTTTCCATGGAATGGTGGTATCTTCAACTTAAGTCCACTGAGATTGTCTTCATTTCGACCCCTAGCTTCTCTTACTCGTCTCGGCCTTCTTTCACTTTGATTAGAAGCTTGGCTCCCTCTGCTGTAATAATTCATGTCATCCCCATCAGCTTCTTCTTGAGGTCGTGCTCTTCTTCTTCTAGCAGCAGTATTCGGCAATAATCCTTGATTAACGGACTCTTGAATCGTATCGATCCTTGCATTGACTGCACCCATCTCTTCTCTCACAATCCGCCTCATTTCTACCACTAATGTCTGCATGTCCAGAGTGTTTTTTCTTCTTCTTTGAGCTCGGTTGGTGCTCTCAACTTCTTCGCTGGAATGATTAGACATATTGATTTTGTTTTCCCTGCACACTTAACAAACGTTAGTAATAAAAAGTCAATCCTCACAAGTGTTTCTCTCCTTTTTATTCACTCAATCACTCAGCACTCAAAATGATCTCTCTCAGCGATTTTCTCAATGGTTCGTATGGAACAAAACTGATCAAATCGGATGAACAACTCCAACAACACAAATTCGAAACAATGGACTTGAGATAGAAAGAAAAGAGAAAAAAGAGTTTAGTATTTTTTTTTTTTTTTTTTTTAATGAACAGATCAAGGATCAGAAAATTAAGGAGATAAAATTAGAAAAATAAAACCCCCCTAAGCTAATTAATTTCGGACTAATTAAAATTTTTTTTTTTTTTTCTTTTTTTTTTTTTTTTTTTTTTTTTGGTCCGATCAACTTCTTTTTATTTTTTTATTTTTTTTATTTTTTTTTAAAACAACTCAGAATTAAAACTAGAACTAAATAGAGATCAAAAAGAAAATTATGATCAAAATAAAAATAAATTGACTAGAGAAGATAAAAGAAATTGAAAATGAAAAGATAGAGGATGTAAGAAGATGGAAAAGGTGAGAAGATGATAAGACAAATACCAAACCCGAAAGTGTGCTCTGATACCACTTGATATGATCCTCCTAGAATTGGCACTTTCGAGGGGTAGAATGAAAGGAGTGGATAGATAGATAGGGGTGGAGTGAATGGATCGCACCAAGGTTGCGGAAGACCTTGGATATTTCCTCAATGACTTTTCCAAAATATGACACACTTGAAAACGCCAAGGTTTGAATCGCGGATATGACACACCTTAATTCGGATTGATTGAAGGATATTACTCACCAACAATCAGGTTTGTTCTTCAAAGAACACAAGAGAAAACACTCTCAATTTTTAATAAAAAAAACTTGGATGATCCGAAAATGAGTACAAGAAAAGAGTTTTAAAGAAAGATGGAGTAAAAGAAAAAAGCTAGAATTAATTCATAGAAAATTAAGAAAACATTAACTAGTTTGGAATATCTCTTGGAGTCTCCCAAGCCACCTCTTCCACTCCCTTGGCCGATTTTAATCAGGTGATTATTGAGCTGGGCTGATTTAATCTCTTCTTTGGGCTTGAGACTTCAAAAGATAAATCCAAAAATTATTAGACTTGGACCTGGACCAAACTTGTTTAACTCTTGTGGACTAAGATGGATTAGAGTGACCCATTTGCCTCATTAAAACCTTCCTTTGGAAAACCCATTGGGAAAAAAAAACAAAGGCTAGGAAAAAGAGTACAAACGAATCACCCGTTTATTAGTCCAATCGAGCAACCAAGACGGTTTGATTTTCCATGTTCTCAAACTGAGCTTCAATCGGTTGAACTTGAGTGAGTAATGCGGTGATGGCGTTCTGAAACTCTTTGGCTCTTGATCTTGTCATTGTTCCACTTGGTACGGCCAAAGCATCCTCGGGTTCAAGCTGCTTCTGTGAGCTATCCATGATCACATCACATTGGTAAGATATCACATAATACCTCATCTTCGTATTGTCCTATGGACAAAGCAACTAGGACCTGGTTCTGTACTTCCAACTCCCCTTCATCATTATGCCATTGCAACTTATAAGGTTTAGATCTCTTAATGACCGCTAGTCCCAGTTTTTCTACCATGCATTCACTCGCCACATTGGTGCAACTTCCCCCATCGATCACTAAACTGCAAACCTTTTCCTTCACTAGGCAACGGGTGTGGAATAGGTTCTCCCTTTGTTCGATTTTCTTAGATTTAGTGTGCAGGTTCAATGTCCTTCTAGTGACCAATAGTTGCCCTACCGCTGGCATTGCAACATGTTCCTCGATAGTCTCAGCCTCAGAATGATCTTCTTCCAATTCTAGTTCACCATTGGCCCGAATAACTATGGTTCTCCTATTAGAGCAAGCATTTGAGTAGTGACCACAACCCTTACACTTGAAGCATTGGATTTCTCTGGCTTTGGTACTTGAACCCTTGTCAATACCCTTAAGATGCAGCTCTTCTAGCTTGGGTTTGGATAATGGTTTGTATTCCTTGTTAGGCTTATCATCTCTAGTTTGATTGAACCTGGTGGAAGTGTATCCGGGCTTAGGGTTCCTCCGCTTAAGTTGTTTCTCAAACATGATAACCTTATGGAGAAGCTCTTCCATTTCCACATAATGGTGGACCTCAAGCCGTTCTATAATTTCCCTGTTAAGGCCGTCCATAAATCTGGCCATAGTAGCTTCACTATCCTCTTGAACATTAGCCCTAAGCAACAAGGTTTCCATCTCCTTATAGTATTCTTCCACGGACTTATTCCCTTGAGATAGATTCCTCAGCTTCAGATGCAGCTCTCTATGGTAATGACTAGGTATAAATCTCTTCCTCATAATAATCTTCATTTGGTTCCAGGTTTCAATAGGAATATCTCCAGCCATTTTCCACCATTCCCACTTCTTGAAGACATTTGGTGATTATGGAGTAAAAAAGACATAAAGAAGGATCAAAACCCGTTTGTGGCCAGTTTCAGAGCATCAGAAGTATGGCAACATTTGAAGACCTTCCCATGGACCAAATCCATAGTTCGTGGTCTCTATGGAAAGCTATAAGAGTCTAGATTCACCTGGGATAAGAATCGAAGCAATCCATTCGGCTGTTTGGAAGATACATCCCAAAGAGTGAAGACATGCTGACTGGAGCCTGAACTACATCACCTCGGTCATAGAGCCTTGTGACCGAGATAGAGCCTCTTGTGCACCTCGGTCACAGATACCCATGACCATGGTTTGACATCTCGTCCCTGAACTTATCAAAACGACAAAGTTTTGACATCTTTTGACCTAATTCCGGAAGTGAGCCTATATATACCACTTGTTGCGAAAATCCTAAAGGGAAAGCCTCTCTAGGAGATTGACAATGAGAACCATGACCTCATCACACCTCAGCCACCACCACCTCCTTCTTCTTCACCCAAGCCCTTAGAAGTTCCTCATTTGAAGTTTCATCCTTGTTCGTCATTGTTTCTCCGAGCTTGTACTCTTATTTCTTATTGGGAAGACAAGTTATCTTCTGTGACATCTAGAGAAGTTTCTATGAACCCCCTTTGATATATGATTCGTTTTATGATGTTTTCTTTGATGTCTATTTCGTTGCTCTGCATCATGAGCGAGTATTTCTCTTGATGGGTTTCATGGGGTGATATCAAGGGGATTACATGGTTGCATTCACTTAGCTTGTTAGATCTAATTTTTATCTATTGTTTGAGTTCTATTGGGACATATTTTACTTAATGCATGTTGCTTGGATTGATCACCAAGCACTGAACAAAGGGAATAGGAGCGCTACCCGCATAAACCTAGTTCCCGGAACTAGTGTTACAGAAGTCTCATGTTATAACCTGCGTAAGTTGAGTTATAGGACTTTGTGAACTTATCGAACTTGTTTATCCTGCTGGTCTAAGCGTGTTGTTACCTGCGAAATCTGAGTAGCCGGGCGTGGTGACTTTAGATGGTCATTTCATGAACTATGACTTGATTGTTTAGCCGTGTTCATAGTTGAGAACAATTGATAAAAACATACTGCATATAAATCTATCACATGATTTGGTTAGAGCCATGAAACCTTAGATAATCCCTAGACGCCCAACACCTTTAATCATAAGTCTAAAACCAAGTCATTTATTTGCTTTCATTCATTGGCTGCATTCATTCAATCGAAAAAAAAACAAACCAAAACCCCCTTCATTGTTTCATCTTAGTTTGATTTCTTTGCTTGAATTCAATCCGCATACTTGTTACTCTGTGTGGGATCGATACCTTAAGTATTACTACTGATTTTGTTGAGCACTTGCAGTATCATTGATTGTGATGTTCTGAAGGAAAACCTGACAAACATCAAGTTTTTGGCGCCGTTGCCGGGGAGTCTACAAGCTACCTTTGGATTCGATAAGATCTCTCGTCTAAGATAATTTGAATTTTTCATTTGAATTTTTCAATTTTACATTGCTTTATTCTATTTTGTGTCTTGATAACCTCTATTTACCTTTCAGTTTATGTTTTTGGATTTTGCAGTGCATGACAAGGAGCCAAAACCCCGTACCAGTCACTCTAATTCAAGACATAGACCAACTAGAACGCGAACTTAGAAGACTTCGGAGACAACAACAACTCATGGCCGATTTAATGGATAACCAAAAAGGTGTCCTTGAAATCGGTCAAGAAGCTGCTGCCGATGATGCTGATGGCCAACAGATGCATGATGAGGATGAAAATCCCATCTACGGACCTGCTGAAGCACGAGCCAACCCTTGGAGGTCCGCAACCAGGCTGAGCCAGTAGGTGTGGGAGAAAATCTCAATGCTCCTCACCAGCCTCCTAATGTTGTCAATGCACCACAACAAGCTAATGTTGGTGCTAGACAACCTGCTTATGTGCACCCTCTGAGGCGTGCAAACGAGAACCGTACGATAGCCGACTTTGACATACCAAACCAGTATCCTCAAGACCGAGCTGCTATACGAATTCTGAATCCAAGGCGTAACTATTAGATTAAACCTCAAATCATTGGTTTGGTGAAGCAGAACAAGTTCCATGGTCTCACCACAGAACATCCCATGGATCACATCGATCTCTTTGAAGAAATCTGCAATACAACGAGAACAAACGGAGTACATGAAGACTATTTGAAGTGTAAGCTTTTTCCTTTCTCTGTAGCCGATAAGGCTCACAGTTGGTTAAAGTCTTTACCCCCTAGATCGATCATTACTTGGGAAGGATGCATGTTGACCTTTCTACTTATATATTGAGTATTTGCAATTATTCTCTTCTTCAACATTGTCCATCGCAACATTATATAGATTATGTCATTTTTATCATTTTTCGGGTTTTTGCATTTGATGATCTTGATGATTGTTGAGTAATGTATTAGGAAATTTAGACATGGGTTAGACTAATTATTGCTTTTGATTGATATAGGTATTTGAGTATTGCTTTGATTTCATAGTTTCCCTTCTGGGTGAGTGTTCTTAATGCTTATTTCTTTCTGATGAATCGGAATTTGATATCAAACAATCTCCACACGACAGTGTTGAT
>CM051375.1:10702131-10744322 GCA_028015245.1 Cardamine occulta
TTAATCAAGGATTATTGCCGAATACTACTGCTAGAAGAAGAAGAGCCGACCTCAAGAAGAAGCTGATGGGGATGACTTGAATTATTACAGCAGAGGGAGCCAAGCTTCTAATCAAAGTGAAAGAAGAAGCCGAGCGAGTAAGAGAAGCTAGGGGTCGAAATGAAGACAATCTCAGTGGACTTAAGTTGAAGATACCACCATTCCATGGAAAAAATGATCCAGATGTCTACTTGGAGTGGGAGAAAAAAATAGAGCTCGTGTTTGATTGTCAAAATTATTCGAGCAAAAGAAAGTTCAAGTAAGCGGAACCGGAGTTTTTTTGATTATGCAATTAATTGGTGGGATCAGATTGTGACGAGTCAAGACGTAACCAAGAACCGCCCGTAGTCACTTGGGAAGAGTTGAAAAATCTGATGAGAAAAAGATTTGTTCCAAGCCATTATCATAGGGAGCTGCATCTAAAAGCTTAGGCGTCTAACTCAAGGAAATAAGAGTGTGGAGGATTATTATCAAGAGATGGAGTCTCTAATGCTTAAAGCTGATATAGATGAAGATGCTGAGGCGACAATGGCCAGGTATTTGAGTGGTTTAGCTCGGGATATTCAAGATAGAATGGAGCTTCAAAATTATAAAGATTTGGAAGAAATGCTTCATAAGGCTGTGTTGGTCGAACAGCAAATTAAGAGGAGAGGTACTTCTAGACTGTCCTATGGAGCTGAGCGGCTACGCAGCTTTGAGGTACGGCTGAGAGGATAGGACCGTTGCCAAGCCAAAACCGGATCCTAAGCCCTACGCCATTGCTGAAGATGCCAAGGGTAAGGCTGTAGCTACTGCCTAGAAATCGGGACGTTAAGTGTTTCAAGTGTCAAGGAGAGGACACTACGCCAACGAGTGCACCAACAAGAGAACTATGATTTTATTGGATAATGGCGAGATTGAAACTGAGGAGGAAAAGCTTGAAAGTGATGGTGAAACTGAGGATGAGGGCATAGAGTTACCAGCCACTGGAGAATTATTGGTAACAAGGCGTTCTTTGAGTATTCAAGTTAAAGATACTGTCCAAGAGCAGCGGGAGAACTTGTTTCACACAAGATGTTTGGTACAAGGTAAGGTCTGCAGCCTTATTATTGGTGGTGGAAGTTGTACTAATGTGGCTAGTGAAACAATGGTGAAGAAGTTAGGGCTGGAAGTTAAGAAGCATCCAAACCTTTTAAGCTTCAATGGCTTAATGATGCTGGTGAAATGACCGTGAGCCGCCACGTATTGGTTCCTTTAACCATAGGCAAGTATGAGGACGAAATTTTATGTGATGTCTTACCTATGGAGGCCGGCCATATACTACTTGGAAGACCATGGCAGTTCGATAGAAGGGTCTTACATGACGGTTTTACTAATCGTTACTCTTTTGAGTTCGATGGGCGAAAGACGATACTTGCTCCTTTGGCACCACATGAGGTTCATCAAGACCAACTTCAGCTGCAACAACAAGGAAAAACCATTGTGAGTGACCCCCTAAACACGCCACCCCAAAATAAAAACGAGAGTTTGAGAAAAACCAAGAAAAAGGCTTGTGAGAGTAAACCCGTGAGGCATTCAAATTTCTTTGTGATGTCTAATGTGGTTAAGAGAGCTTTATTCTCTCAACAACCCGTTCTTTTATTTATTTACAAGGAAACTTTGCTGAACCATACTAACCTTGCACCGGAGTTGCCAAGTAAAATCTCTTCTATTTTGCAGAATTTTGAAGACGTCTTTCCGGAGGAAAACCCTAAGGGATTGCCACCCATCCGTGGGATTGAACACCAGATCGATTTTGTGACGGGAGCCTCACTTCCCAACAGGCCAGCATACAGAACTAATCCGGTGGAGACTAAGGAGCTTCAAAAGCAAGTGAGTGAGCTGATGGACAAAGGATACATACGAGAGAGCATGAGCCCTTGTGTTGTGTCGGTGCTGCTTGTTCCGAAGAAGGATGGGACTTGGAGGATGTGTACTGATTGTCGAGCCATCAACAATATCACTGTAAAGTATCGCCACCCTATCCCTCGTTTAGATGATATGTTAGATGAGCTGCATGGTTCTAGCATATTTTCGAAAATAGATCTTAAGAGTGGATACCACCAGATTAGGATGAAAGAGGGTGACGAATGGAAAACTGCGTTTAAAACGAAACATGGCTTGTATGAATGGTTAGTTATGCCATTTGGATTAACCAACGCACCTAGTACTTTTATGAGGTTGATGAATCATGTTTTAAGGAGCTTCCTTGGAATTTTTGTTGTTGTTTACTTTGATGATATCTTAGTTTACAAAAAATTTAGAAGAGCATGTTAATCATCTAGAAGCGGTTTTGATGGTACTTAGGAAAGAGGAACTTTATGCTAATCTAAAGAAATGCACCTTTTGTACGGATAACCTTGTGTTTCTAGGTTTTCTCATAAGTGCAGATCGCATCAAAGTGGACGAAGAAAAGGTTCGAGCTGTCCGAGAATGGCCCAGTCCGAAAACCGTAGGCGAAGTGAGAAGTTTCCATGGACTTGCGGGATTCTATCGGAGATTTGTGAAGGACTTCAGTACCATAGCTGCTCCTCTCACTGAAGTGATCAAGAAAAATGTCGGATTTAAATGGGAAGAGGCATAAGAAGAAGCATTCTGAGTGTTAAAGGATAAACTCACCAATGCACCACTTTTATCTTTACCGAACTTTCTTAAAACTTTTGAAATTGAGTGTGATGCATCTGGTGTAGGTATTGGAGCTGTCTTGATGCAAGAGAAGAAGCCCATTGCCTTTTTCAGTGAAAAGCCTGGAGGAGCTACATTGAACTATCCAACCTAAGACAAGGAGTTAGCTGCGCTTGTCCGAAAGCATTGCAAACATGGCAGCACTACCTCTGGCGAAGGAGTTTGTCATTCATACTGACCACGAGTCTTTGAAGCATTTAAAGGGTCAGCAAAAGCTCAACAAAAGGCATGCTAGGTGGGTAGAATTCATCGAAACATTTCCTATGTGATCAAGTACAAACAAGGTAACGAAAATATAGTTGCTGATGCCTTTATCTCAAGAAAAATGCGCTTTGATTTCTACTTTGGATGCTAAACTTCTGGGATTTGAACACCTTAAAGATCTTTATCAAGCTGATTCTGATTTTCAAGAGATTTTTAAGTCGTGTGATAAGTTTGCTTTTGGGAAATATTTTAGGCATGACGGATTTCTTTTCTATGAAAATCGGTTATGTGTGCCTAATTGTTCCGTGAGAGATTTGTTAGTTAGGGAAGCGCATGGAGGAGGCTTGATGGGGCATTTTGGGATCTCCAAAACTTTAAAATTGATGCAAGAACACTTCTACTGGCCATAAATGAAGAGAGACAGCGAAAGAATTTGTGGGCGAAGTGTCACGTGTTATTTTTGGAAGACGCTTTGGTCTAAGCTAGGTACTAAGTTGCTGTTCTCAACTACTTGTCATCCTCAATCCGACGGCCAAACTGAAGTAGTTAATAGAACTTTGTCTACCTTGCTGCGTGCCTTGATTAAAAAGAATTTAAAAACTTGGAAAGAATGCTTACCACATGTTGAATTTGCTTATAATCGATCTGTGCATTCCGCCACCAAGTTTTCTCCTTTTGAAATTGTTTACAGCTTTAATCCTTTATCTCCTTTGGATCTAACCCCATTGCCTTTTGAGTGAAAGAGCAAGCTTAGATGGGAAAAAGAAAGCTGAACTTGTTAAACAGATTCATGAGAAAGCAAAGCGCAACATCGAGGAGAAAACAAAGCTGACGCCAAACAAGCTAACAAGGGCAGGCGCAAGATGATCTTTGAAGAGGGAGACCACGTTTGGATTCATCTAAGGAAGGAGAGATTTCGGCTGAGAGGAAGTCTAAGTTGATGCCTAGGATTGACGGGTCCATTCCGAGTTACAAAGAGGATCAACGATAATGCTTACCAACTCGATCTCCAAGGTAAGTGCGATGTGAGTTCAAGCTTTAATGTTGCTGACTTAATCCCTTTTGTTGCAGATGTTCCAGATTTGAGGACAAATCCTTTTCAAGAGGGAGGGATGATGTGATCATGGATAGCTCACGAAGCAGCTTGAACCCGAGGATGCTTTGGCCATACCAAGTGGACCAATGACAAGATTGAGAGCCAAAGAGTTTCAGAATGCCATCACCGATTACTCACTCAAGTTCAACCGATTGAAGCTCAGTTCGAGAACATGGAAAAATCAAACCGTCTTGGTTGCTCGATTGGACTAATAAACGGGTGATTCGTTTGTACTTTTTTCCTAGCCTTTGGTTTTTTTTCCCAATGGGTTTTCCAAAGGAAGGTTTTAATGAGGCAAATGGGTCACTCTAATCCATCTTAGTCCACAAGAGTTAAACAAGTTTGGTCCAGGTCCAAGTCTAATAATTTTTGGATTTATCTTTTGAAGTCTCAAGCCCAAAGAAGAGATTAAATCAGCCCAGCTCAATAATCACCTGATTAAAATCGGCCAAGGGAGTGGAAGAGGTGGCTTGGGAGACTCCAAGAGATATTCCAAACTAGTTAATGTTTTCTTAATTTTCTATGAATTAATTCTAGCTTTTTCTTTACTCCATCTTTCTTTAAAACTCTTTTCTTGTACTCATTTTCGGATCAACCAAGTTTTTTTTATTAAAAATTGAGAGTGTTTTCTCTTGTGTTCTTTGAAGAACAAACCTGATTGTTGGTGAGTAATATTCTTCAATCAATCCGAATCAAGGTGTGTCATATCCGCGATTCAAACCTTGGCGTTTTCAAGTGTGTCATATCTTGGAAAAGTCATTGAGGAAATATCCAAGGTCTTCCACAACCTTGGTGCGATCCATTCACTCCACCCCTATCTATCTATCCACTCCTTTCATTCTACCCCTCGAAAGTGTCGATTCTAGGAGGATCATATCACAATGGATGCCGAATATATAGTACTTGGAAGACCTTGGCAATCTGATCAAAGAGTAATGAATGATGGGTTTACCAATCGGTATTCATTTGAGTTTAAGGGCAAGAAGAATATCCTAGTACCATTACCCCCACAAGAGGTTCATCTAGATCAAATCGCCTTGAAGAAAAGCAAAGTCACTTCCGAATCCAAGCCCAAGCATCTGGCCAATCTTATGGTCAAACCTCAATCAGGGAGTTACTCACCATCTCTGCTATTTGTGTTTAAGGAATGTTATCATACTAACCAGTCCATGCAGGAGCTTCCTAGCAAAATTCAGTTTCTTTTGCAGGAGTTCCAAGATGTGTTTCCAGAAGAAAATCCACAAGGATTGCCACCCATCCGAGGAATAGAGCACCAAATTGACTTCATACCAGGACCTTCTCTTCCCAACAAACCAGCCTATAGAACCAATCCTCTAGAAACTAAGGAGCTTCAACAGCAAGTCACTGAGCTCATGGAGAAGGGACATATCAGAGAGAGTATGAGCCCATGCGCCGTACCCGTTCTACTTGTCCCAAAGAAAGATGGAAGCTGGAGGATGTGTGTTGATTGCCGAGCCATCAACAATATGACTGTAAAGTATCGCCACCCTATACCTAGATTAGATGATATGCTTGATGAATTGCATGGTTCTAGCATCTTTTCAAAGATAGATCTTAAAAGCGGATATCATCAAATTAGGATGAAAGAAGGGGACAAATGGAAAACTGCATTTAAAACTAAGCATGGATTGTATGAATGGTTAGTCATGCCTTTTGGGTTAACAAACGCACCTAGAACTTTCATGAGATTGATGAACCATGTTCTTAGGGCATTCATAGGTCATTTTGTGGTAGTATATTTCGATGACATTTTAGTTTACAGCCGCAGCCTAGAAGACCATGTGGATCACCTTAGAAAGGTTTTGGAAGTGCTTAGGAAGGAAACCTTGTATGCCAATCTTAAGAAATGTACTTTTGGAACGGATAACTTTGTCTTTTTAGGTTTTGTGGTAAGTGCAGATGGCATTAAGGTTGATGAGGAAAGGATTCAAGCAATCAAAGAATGGCCAAGTCCGAAATGTGTAAGCGAAGTAAGGAGCTTCCATGGCCTTGTCGGGTTTTATAGGAGGTTTGTAAAGGAGTTCCGCACGATAGCAGCTCCACTCACTGAGGTTATCAAGAAGAATGTAGGATTCAAGTGGGAGCAAGCTCAAGAAGACGCATTTCAAACCTTGAAAGACAAGCTTACACACGCCCTGGTTCTATCTCTTCCTAACTTTGATAAAATTTTTGAAATTGAATGTGATGCCTCAGGGATTGGTATTGGTGATGTTCTTATGCAGGAAAGAAGACCAATAGTCTACTTTAGTGAAAAACTTGGAGGCGCCACACTCAACTACCCAACATATGACAAAGAACTCTATGCGCTTATTAGGGCCTAACAAATGTGGCAACATTATCTATGGCGCAAGGAGTTTGTTATACACATGGACCATGAATCCCTCAAGCACCTCAAAGGACAACATAAGCTAAACAAAAGACATGCCAAGTGGATTGCGTTTATTGAAACCTTTCCCTATGTGATCAAATACAAGAAAGGTAAGGAGAATGTAGTATCCGATACCCTTTCTCGCAGGGAAGTTCTTTTAAACTCTTTAGAAGTTAAGCTATTAGGATTTGAGCAAATCAAGGAACTATATGCTACTGATGCTGACTTCAAAGAGATTTATGCTGCTTGTGAGAAATTTGGTGTGGAAAATATTATAAGGCTGATGGATTCTTATTTTATGAGAACCGATTATGTGTGCCTAACTCCTCTTTGCGAGACTTGTTTGTCAAAAGAAGCTCATGCAGGTGGTCTTATGGGTCACTTTTGGCGTGGCAAAAACATTAAGTGTACTACAGGAGCATTTCTTTTGGCCACATATGAGGAGTGATGTCGAGAAAGCTTGTCAACGGATAAGTCTTGATGGAAAGAAAAAGGCTGAACTAATTAAGCAGATTCATGAGAAGGCGCGAAGCAACATTGAGCATAAGACCAAGTTATACGCTAAGCATGCAAATAAAGACCGCAAGGAGATGGTCTTTAAAGAAGGAGATTTGGTGTGGATTCATCTAAGGAAGGATAGGTTCCCTAACGAAAGAAAATCTAAGCTTATGCCTAGAATTGATGGACCATTTAAAATCATCAAGATGCTCAACAACAATGCCTACCAGCTGGATCTTCAAGGTAAGTACCAAGTAAGTCCAAGTTTTAATATTACTGATTTGGTTCCTTATTTTGCAGATCAAACCGATTTGAGGTCAAATCCTTTTCAAGTGGGGAAGATGATGAGAATATGACCAGCACGGAGGATGAACCGGAGCAGCTAAGACATGAAGACTTGGTAATTCCCCATGGCCCTATTACTCGGTCCAAGCAAGCCAAGCTTAAAACAACTTTACAATGTCTTCTCAACACCATCCAGGGAAGTTTTGTGTGTGTTAATCCAACTACACTAGTTGTGATCCAAGCCGCCTAAACATTTATCAAGAGAGGTAATGAGACATGCACTCTTTTTCCCTTCATTTGGTTTTGTCCCAATGGGTTTTCCAAACAAGATTTTTTAATGAGGCAAGGCCTTGTCACTCTTTCACAAGCATCTTGATAAAGCCAGGCCTATTCTCTTCTTCTCAAGCCGCGGAAACTGAGTCAAGGGTTCAGTCAAAGTGATTCAAAATATGGTTTAATGATTGTAGAATGCCAGGAGTTGTATTTGTTAGTTTCATGTGCCTTGAACCCTATAAATATATCCGGTGCTTTCTTATTCAATCTATCAAACTTTTATTTAAAATCTCTCTTATAAACTGGTTTGATCATTTCCTTGCTTATCGTGTTCGGATCTTCATCCTCACTCCTAGCAAGCTTGATAGTCTAAGGATTTACCACCATCCTTATGAAGTGTCATTTGCTCCATCCCTTGTTCATCACGTTGGGTCTTTACCCTTCCATGAACAAGCCTTGATAGTCCAAGGGTCGATCACAACCTTTGGAAGTATCACCTCATTTCATTCATCATCCCAATCCACGTCCCGATCCACATCCTGATCATCGATCGTTCCTCGTCCCGATACTTGATCCGATCATCACTCGTCCCACGTCCCGATCATCGATCGTTCCTTGTCCCGATCCATGTTCAACCCTCGATCCGATCATTGTTTCACCCCTCGATCCGATCCTCGTCTCAACCCTCGACTCGCTACGTTCCAACCCACGTTGCTAACCCACGTCGCACCTCGTGTCATCCTCATAAAAAACTCCTCACATCCTCGATAGCATTTCTCATTTCCGTAACTAGTCTATCTTTCGAACCCCTACAACCTGTTGGAGAGCATTCAGGGACTTGATCCTACCAAGGATCATATCACAAGAGGATAGTAAAACCTAGATGCCTAAGATCAATAACTAATTCATGACGCTAACTATATGCATTACGAAAGAGATCAGACCAATAGAACAGCATAGACGATGGTGCAAAGACAATAAACTTGCCAGTCAAACAATATAGATCACATCCCCCATTTGATTAAGTTTTTAAACCCAACAAGTAAATTACTCAAGCATTCTTAAAGGAATCATCAAAGCAAGGGTAAAGTAATTCATAGATTGCATAAAATAAAGATGAAGTTTTGAGAGATTACAAAGTATTAAGAGATTGAAGAGAAATAGATAGTGGAACTTCAAAGGCTTCTATGAACAAGAGAGATTTGGTATGGTCCTTAGGATTCTTGAAGATCTTACTGGAGTCGGCAGAAAAGTCTCTAAGGCAGGGTTGAAGCACTCGATTTGGTGAAGCAGCACAAGAAACTCTAATATTTAGTGTTAAGTATATATAGGCCTTGAGGTCGAAGAAGTCGGTTTTAGGGCTTTTAGTGTGACACTCGTCGTTTTGGGCAAGTAGATGGCTGGGCTTATGACTTCGATCACAGGGGAACTGAAAGAGGTTGGTAAGAAGCTTGGTTCCGGTCACAGGCCTTTTGGCTGGACTCAGCAAGAGGCACAACCTCGGTCACGGGCAGTGTGACCGAGGTTGACATGTCTTCACTCTTCGGGTTGCATCTTACAAACAGCTAAATGGATTGCTTTGATTCTTGTCCGATGTGAATCTTGACTCTTCCAGCTTTCTATAGACATAAAGAACTTGGGATTTTGTGCATCGGAAGGTCTTCCAATATTGCCAAATATCTGATGCTCTGAAACTTCCTTAAAACGGGTTTGCTCTTCTTTTAGTCCATTTTCCTTTCAAACCTGTAAACCCTCTTTGACACTCAAAATACTCGATAATAGCCTATTTAGCCTTGAAATCATACCATACTATTCATAAAACCATGTGAGAATGATAGTAAAAATGGGTAAAAATATGATGTTATCAATATGGTAGTTGTAGAAGCAGATTGCTCAAAAGTAAATCGTTCTATGTCAGCTTCTTAGTCCTTGACCAATATTTTCGCGTCTTTTCATTCTTTCTCATCTGTTTAACCTTTTCAGAGAGATCTTCAAGGGTCCTCTTCAGGTCAGAGTTTTCCAATTTGAGAGAAGAAGTTTTCTCCTTAGTTTAAGCAGCCTTGGTTGTGCTAGGCAGAGTTCTGAGAAGAAACTCTAATAAACAACTATGTCATTATAGTCTTTGCCGCTTATAAGGTAAAAATCATAAGGATAATTAACTCAAAGATAAAGAGTTTGAGGATAAAAATTGAGGTGTAAAAAGAACCTGAGATAGGTGGTCAAAGTGTTTCATGATTTGTTCCCAGACCAAAGAGCTTAGTTGGTCAGCAGAACGAACTTGTTGATCCAGTCGAGTGCCGAAGTGCCAGAATAGGTTGGCAACCTTCTTCCTTCTTGAAAATACACAAGATGTGATGTCAGAAGGAATATACAAACAATTTCTTCAATCAAAGGGCCTAATGCACTTTAAGAAAATATGAGTCATTTCACCTATTGCATCGAGAGGCGGCAAAGTCGAGCTATTTGAACGATGTTCAAGAGAGGGTTCAGGCTGTGAATAAGGAACAAGAGCTTCTTGAACAGTTGCACCCATTTATGTAGAACGATTTGTCGAGCTTTTCTTCCCAGGATTTAGACTTATCGGTTTGTAGGGAGGAAGCAGTTTTGTGCTTCTTTCTTTTACCTGAGGTGGATATGGATGCAAGACTTTGATGTTCATCAATACCAATGTTATCGTCGATGGCAGAAGAGCGAGCTGAGTGAGAACCTTTTCATAAAACTAGGTCGAACTTTGGAAGGGTCAACAATCAAGTTAATTCTTCCAAGGACACCATCAGCTAAAACAGGAACAAACTTCTCCTTATGGGCCTTCCTGATAAAATCAAGCCATCCCTTGGTTGCATCTTCTGCAGCCTTTTGAGCATCTTTCGTATATCTTTGGGCGCAAAAACTAAGATTAGAATTGCCCTCAACAATTGGAGGACCCATCACAGGCCGAAGCTCCACACTTTTGAGGCACTCCCTAGCTCGGTGAAAACGATCAAGGGTAAAAGAATTCCCGGGGTAAAAGAATTCCCGGGCAATTCTTTCCTGGTGATCGATTTGAAAGAAACTAGGAGACCTTCGCAAGGAGTAAAACTACTCAAACATGGAAACGGAGAAACAACAAGCTGATGAAGAAGAATTCATAATCCAATAGAATAAAAATCCAAAAAGTCGTACTAGAAAATAAAACTCGAATCTACTGAAGTGTAGTGGAGGAGAAGGCGTGGCTAATCCAAAGAGAAGTGTAAAAAGTAATCTAAAAAGATCCTAAGGTTTAGGGATATTTATCCTCTTAGAAAATAAAGGAAATGAAATAATTTCAAAATAAAGGAAAAATAGAAAATAGCCAAATTTCAGAAAAGAGGAAAGTTAGGTCATGGTCATCAAGGCCCATTAGATTTGGATGGACTTCAGAACATAGTCTACAAATTTCTGCTGACTTCAATCAGGTTTCTAAGAATTTTCAAGAGACTTCTGCAGATTTCAAAAGACTTCAGCAAGGATTAAACCGAATCTGCTCTAAGTCATTTATCTTGCTCCTTTTGATCGAAAATGAAGCTCAAAGCTCCAAATCTCAACCATGAAACCTTGTAACTCAGACACGACCTGAAACACGACAAAACAGTAGCAAAACAAAATACTCAAAATAACGGACAAAAGAATTAGATTGGGACACTAAAAGCCTAACACATCAACTCCCCCAGACTTAATATTTTGCGTGTCCTCAAACAAACTACTAAGAATAGAGCCATGATTTGAAAACAGAAACTCAACAAAAATTTAGAACAACACATTGACCAGCACTTTTGAATCTACATGCCACAGAATCAACATTAGATAGCATGTCAGTTTAATTACCGCAAGCTCAGCAATCTCCCAAATACTGCTCAAGTCCCTTAGAAAAATCTGAAATCTCCATTGTTGACTCCTGCAAATTAATCAAGTGTGTGGTCTCATCGAGGAGTATCAATTGCAACAAGGTTTTTGGTATGGACGGCTAATTTGATGGTGGTTGAAGGGTTTAGGAAAAATCACAGTAAGATGAAGACCAAATGTTGGTGCACAACTCCTTGAACCTTGGAATCTCTGCAAAGCTCTGTAAATGACTTAATTGAGTTGCAATGGTGCCTAAATATTGTATTAGACTTTATGAAGACTTTATTTTGATTCCTTCTTTGTCTTCTTTCCCTCTTTGATTTTATTTTTTTCTGAAGACGGGAAGTCGGAACCGGTTTATTCATACAACTGTACCAAAGACAACTCAAATTTTCATAATCTAAGTAGTGAAGAGCATAAATCTTACCACAGATCCTTAGAACATAGAGTTGTGCCAGTCTGCAAACTCCGTAGTTTTTGCACTTGATTGCGTATAATAATTATTAGAAGGTTTGTGGTCTGAATGAAAGGATAGGATGAAGGTATGGTACCAAGCTGAATGTGAGCTCGACCATTCAGAGTTCTGAAATGAATGATAAAAAGTGTGGATAAACGTCTTAATGTTGTGATCTTTTGTGTGGTATCAAGCCCCAAGATAAGATGTTAAAGTTCATTTGGTACAGAGTCAATGCTGGATCTTTTGAATACCCAAGAAACCTGAACTTTCTCTATTTGATTGATCCTCTCACAGAGTTCTACTTAGGATTCAAGTCTGAACACAATTATGAACAAATCAAAATATAGAAACTCACATGTATTTATGAACACAAATACCATCACAATTTAGGATTCAAGTCTGATTGTAGCTCAGGTCATAAAACTTAATCATTCTAAAAAATTTTACAAGGTTAATCTTACCTCATCCATATTAAACAAACTCATTTCGAGCTTGATCCTAGCTGAGTCTGCAAATTCTTCACTTCTATAACATATAAAAATCATTAGTACTTATAGAACTTAGATTCATAAACCACAAGATATAAAACAAAACATGAATACCTAATTCAATATTTTCAAGCTCAGCTACCAATTCTTCTGCAATTAAATCTCCATTATCATCACGATACCATTCTTGAGTGCATATAAGAGCTTCAACGGTTCTTGGTGTTAAGGAACTGCAGAAATGATCTAGTACTCGACCTCCTATACTAAAGGCAGATTTTGATGCAACAGTTGAAACAGATATAGCGAGCAAATCTCTTGCCATCATTGATAAAATCTTGTATTTAGAACCTGTTGTCATCCACCAATTTAGTATGTCAAAAGTTAGATTCTTCCTGTTCTCTCAAACATCATCCATATAGGACTCTAGCTCTGATTTTCCAGAATCAGTTTCATTACTTTCCTCAGCATCATCAAACATTTCATCCATCAATGAATGCCTGCTCTCTTTTTTCTTAGAACTCGACTCTAGATTTCCTTTCTCTGGGTGAGATTTCAGTGAATCTTGTGACTCTAGCTCTAGTCTATAACATGCATATAACCTGTCCATAGCTTATGTGATCTTTTGAATCAAACAACTAGCCTCATACGTAGGGTAAGTTCCTTCAATCATCCACTTTACTCATCTCATTTTGTATCGGGGATCAAGAACTGGAGCAATATAAATCATCGGATTTGTATTATCTACGTTTCCCCAATACTTATAAAACTTGACTTTCATTTTCTGAGCCATTGCTTTCTTGTGTCCATCCTCCATCGCATCCATCTTCATTATCATCCAACCCACTCCAAATATCTCTTTCATATATGTGTTCCCAGTTACATATTTAGACCCAAAAATATTCACAGTAGCATCATAAAAATACTGCAAGATATGAGATAATGCACTAATATAACACCAATCAGCATCACTTGGTGAACCTCCACAAATTCTGGTAAATTCTGAGCCATGCTTATCATCTTCTAACTCAAGCATATCAAATCCGTTTTTTAACTCCAAAGCAGACTGTAACATCAAGAAAGTTGAATTCCATCTAGTTTCAACATCTAAGCAAAGACCAAATTTACTTTTCACCTTCTGAAGTTCTAAACACTCTTTAAACCTTTTCAGTCTACTAGGAGAAGCTCTAACAAACCTAACAGCAGATCTAATCTTTAGGACTGAATCATGCACCTCCTAAGCTCATAGTTTTAACAAAGTTTTGACTCGATAAAAAAAATTTGGACTAACTCAAGAAAATAGAAAAAATGACTCTAAATAAAACAAAAGAAATAAAATGGCATTAGTACACAACCAACACTACAAGAAAATAATTTTATTAATCTAAATTTTTAGTCACAATAAAAATATTTTTGTGACAATAAAATTATTGTGACAAATTTGTGCCTGTATATAACGGTTGCAATATAATCGTCACAAAAAAAAATTCGTATCAAATACGTCACAATATTGTTACGATTATATCTAGTATCTATTCTGTCACAAAAAAAAGTGACAATAAATCAGTGTAACAAATATGTTATAATTACCGACTAAAATTATAGTAACAAAACTGTCATATTTCGTGACTATTATAACGTCCTAATTATAGTCGCTAATTGTTATTAAACTTATGTCACCAATTGGTTGCAAGTTTCGACCGACACAATATCGTAAATTAGTCACAGTTAATGACTATATTTGTAGACACATAATCATCAAAAAACTTCATTATTTGTAACTAATTGCCACAAAAACAACTTCTACAAGATCAAAACAAGTCGATTCCCAGAAAACAAAATAATACAATTAGCAAAAGAAATAATCAAATTTGTTGGGTTTGACTACATACAAACTAATCTCCAAGCCGTACAATTTACAAACCCATCTACAAGCACCCGGTGTTGATTCAAAAGAAGCCATGTCCGCCCAAAGCTCCGATGCCAATCTACAAGCCGCGCCGGTGGTGTAAGAAGAGTAGATCTCGGCAATCGATAACCCCATACACATTGTGAACTATCCGTAAACCAGAGTGACGGTGTCACTGATCCTCAAGCCGGTGTTGTAATGGTGATGATCCCGTGAGCACCGAGATGGTGGAGAAAGAGATTGCAAATTTGGAGAATACCCTGAAATCTAATAATGTTTAGTAGTTTAGATATATTGAAATCCAGAGTAATAGAAAGCATTGAGGACGGAGAGACCGCGCTTGAACTGTTGCTTGTAGCTTCTGGTTTCTTATTTTGTTTGAAGAAATCATTCGTTGTTTTTGTTGAATTCTGTGGAGAAATATATATATTTTGCTGGGTTTCAGAGGAGAAACCAAAACGTGGTGAAACGGATCTGAAATTCTGAGATATTTATGGGATTTTACAAGATCTGAAAACTGAGATATTGTCAAATTCCTTTTATTTTTATCAATTTCGTTTAAGTGAGTTAAAGGAACGAGTTATTTTGACAAAAAAATATTGAAAAGAAGGAAGTTAATGTTAAAACAACCGTAGGAAGAGTGGGTCAATTTTGTTTTTGGTTTTCAGCACAATATAAACTAGAAAGGGAACCACAGTGTTGAAAAAGTA
This sequence comes from Cardamine occulta, assembly GCA_028015245.1. Lineage (NCBI taxonomy): Eukaryota > Viridiplantae > Streptophyta > Magnoliopsida > Brassicales > Brassicaceae > Cardamine > Cardamine occulta. The sequence continues at coordinate 10,717,041 of CM051375.1, forward strand.
GAAAAAAAAAGAAGGGAATGATAAGAAAAAATATATATATATATATATATTTTAATTCTTAAACAATTTATTTAATTTATTTAATTTTTCTCTTAATTCACCAAAGAAAATTTGTCACAAATTTTCGTCACAATATTCACATTGTTTTTTAGTGCAAAACCCTCCCTCAGACTTACTTCACACCGTATCGGTGTAAAAATAAATCAAGAGAAAGGTAGAACAACTAAAAGAATAGAAAAAAAACTTATAGGTGGGTTGCTTGCCACCAAGCACTTGATTATAGTCAGTAGCTTGACTGTAGACATGCTTACGCGTGATGAGAATCCATAGGACGGTTGGAGACTTCCTCATCTAGATCAGGGTGTGGTGGAGGTGGGTTGAGACATGTATATTTTGACTATATTGTCAATACACACTTACTGGATAAAAAAATTAAAACACTTCTAAAATTAACATCGTACTCTCTATATATTGGTTTTTCAATTCTCTTTCCCAAAATGTGTAAGAATAGCTTCTTTATCTTACTCCAATATAGAAATGGCCAGAGAAGCTTCCACATTTAAAATCTTCTTTACAATTTAGCTTACGAATTCCTCCATAGAACCCATCTTCCTCATTACCTTTCTCTTTATGGTCTCTCCTATTGATCATCATTATTCTCCACCTTGTTCCAATTGTCTACTGTTTGAATTCCAACACTACCATCTCTGTTTTCACCATTCATTAACACTTAACCATTTAGTACAACATATAAATGCATAAATACTTCGGACACAACGACAATAGAAAAATGTGTATACCATAGATGCAAGCAAGTGTTGAACTTCTTCTATGATGTAATATGGTCTAAATCAGTTTCAATAAACTAAAGTGTTAAGAAGAAGATGCAAGCAAATGGGTTGAAGAAATCTGAAACATGGAGATGATGAGGAAATTGATGAGGACATCAAAACCAGTTCCTTCGGAGCTGCCGAAGAAATTAGCATACCGGGCATGAGACAAACCCCAAGGTCGAGGTCGGGAAAAAGATGCTTAAGGGAGGAGTTCAAAAAGTCATTGGAGAGCTTATTCACACTCATAGAACATGAAGAACTGAACGGAAGCTTGTTCACCAAAGAAATCATTCAAGAAACTCCGCTAGCACCTAGAGAAGATCTCATTACCACCAAGCTTCCAGGCATAGGGGAAAGACGGGGAGATGACCATGCAAAGCTAAGGGGGATCCACAGACTCAACAAGGACCCTGACAACATCTGCTTGCAGCCCAAGAAGCAGGATATCTTCTTTCTACCGGTTCTACAAGGTTGCACTGAAACCTCCATATTCATTATCTCGGCTAAGGACAGATCCCAGGACACTGTTGGAGAGCCAAGTTAGCATCCAGGAGAAGTCTCTTCACTACTTCATTAGGCTGAAGACACACAAAGACGTGCTAAGGAATTATACTCTTTTTTCTTATCTCGGTTTTATCCCATTGGGTTTTCCGGAAAAGGTTTTAACGAGGCAACACTCTTAGTGCACATTTCCGAGCATGTTACCAGTCCACTACATCATTCACAAGCTCAGAATGCCTTAGTCTCAGCAGCCATGCACAAAAATTCAGTTCACACCAGACTTTCCATTTTTGGATTTTATTTGTTTTAGTTTACACATCGCGTTGTTCTCTTTTAAACTTCTTGACGTGTTTGTTTTAGTTGTGTTGTCTGATCTAGGGTTCACTTATAATACCCCAGGACTCGAGTTGTAAGGAGTTACCCTTGAATTAATAGAAATCGTATTTTCTTCTTTGAAAGAAAGCAGCCGACATTCCTTTCACTTGTGTGCAAAGCCTTGTGAATCTAGTGTCTCCAGACTTATCATGGATCAGTTCATAGTTTCATGTGGCATCCATTACCTCCCCCATTCGTATTCCATTCATTCAACTTCACCGAATCCCTAGAGAGAGCCGCACGGCCAGCTAGAAGATTCACAACCCTTCCGCTCATAGTCATCCTTACCCGGTGCCTATATCATCTTGGTATCAGAGCTTAGGCTCAAAATATCAGGTGTATCTATCCCTTTTTTTTCTGTTGCTGCATCTATTTCGTTTTCATTCCAAAAAAAAACCTAAAAAACCGTTTCATTGTTTTCTGTTCTGATTTATTTCATTGTTGATTTGATTCTGTTGCTGCAATTTTATTCCTTCGTTTCTTTCATTGCATAGTCGCTAGATCTTTGTTTTCGTGCTTGCATAAGTTTAAAAAAAAAAACAAAGAAAATTAGGGTTTGCTAGTGGTTGACATCGATTGCTACTGTTGCTCGATTGTTGTTGCTTTCGATTTGATTGTTGCCTTGTTTCAGTTTCTTGTCATTGCATCATATTTATTTTTTTCACTTGTTGCATTAGTTCGTGTGGCTGCATCCGTTTATTTCATTCATTTATTCATCCAAAAAAAAAAATACGAGTTGGAGTTAAGTTGTTCACGTCGGGTTCTGTTTTAGTTTCAGTTTGCTTCAGCATTGTTTAGTTCTTGTTTCGACAATTGCTGTGTTGTTGCAATCTGCTTCTGTTTTGTTCTTTCTTTTTGCTTAACTTCTTCTTGCATCATCTATTATTTTAGTTTTCCTTCGATTTCCTTTTACACTTGATCTGTTTGTTAGTGCATTACAGTTCATAAGCGGTTATGGGAGAGGAAACACCCGCCAACATGAACCAGCTCCTAGAAGTCATTAGATCAGTTAATGACCGTCTCGCACGCCTGGAGGCACAACCTCAACCAGTTAGAGGAAGGCAGGGGGAAAACCCCAACAGACCAAGACCTTATCTAGAGGATGAAATTGTTGCTGACTCGGAGGAATATGGTGATGATCCACCACAAGCTCCTAACCTTAATCAGCGACCTAGGAGGCAAGAGCGAGCTAGGGTCTGAGATATGGAAGAGGACCACCTGATACATGGACGAAAGGATGTTAAACTTACGGCACGAACATTTGCTGGACGAGTTAACCCTAAAGCATAGCTGGACTGGGAGAAAAGAATGGAGTACATCTTTCAGTATTACAACTATTCAGATGCAAGGAAGGTATCCTTAGCTTCAGCTCAGCTCACTGAAAATGCTTTAACTTGGTGGGATAGAGATGTTTCAGAGAGGAGAAGACTTAGACATGGTCAGATTACTACTTGGTAAGATATGAGGTTCAGCATGAGGAAAAGATATGTACCGTCTTATTTCCACCGTGATCTTAAAAAGAAGTTTTGAAAGCTTATTCAAGACACAAAATCCGTAGAAGAATATTTTGAAGAATTTGAAGCTCTTAAGAACAGGTTAGAAACTGAAGATGCTGAGGAGACCTTGATGGCTCAGTTTCTTGATGGATTACTTGATCGGATAGCAAGGAAGGTGGAAAGACAACCTTACCATGACTTCGATGAATTGTTGCATCTTGCGGTCCAAGCTAAGCAACATATTAAGAGAAAAATCTGTTTCTGCACCTAGAAACAAAACCCCTTGGACTCCACCACCACGAGCCATAGAAAAAGGAAAATCCATTGCTGATGACTCCAAGTTCAAGAAACCAGCTTCTGAAACTTCTAGAGGCACCAGACCTAACCAAGGTAAGTTTCCTGCTCAAAGGGCGCAAGATATTACAAGTTTTAAATGTCAAGGAAAAAGACATTATGCCCGAGAATGTCCGAACCAAAGGACGATGATTCTAAAGTCAAATGATGAATATGAGTCCCAAGACGAGGCTGACGGTGAGCAAGGAGACTCTGAAGAAGACATTGTGGAGTATCCGGAAACGGGAGAGCTCCTAGTGATGAGAAGGGTTCTTAGTACACTCTACGACCCAGACACTATTGAACGAGAAAACATTTTCCACTCCCGGTGTACCATCAACTCTAAGGTAAGTTTAATCATCGATGGGGGTTCATGCACTAACATGGCCAGCAAGTATTTGGTTGATAAGCTAGGTCTTCCAAAAATCAAGCATCCACGACCCAACAGACTTCGATGGCTTAACAATGAAACCGAGCTCAAGATCTCCGAACAAGTCACAGCTCTATTCAGCATTGGAAAGTACACGGACTAGGTAGTGTGTGATGTAGTTCCCATGCAAGCCTGACATATTTTACAAGGAAGACCATGGCAATTTGACAAGGTGGCTTTACAAAATGGACGTACCAACTACTACACCTTCATGCACAAGGATAAGAAGCATAATCTAGCGCCACTTACCCCACAAGAAGTTTTTGAAATGCAGAAAACTATGGACAAGGGTGACCAGGTAAGTAAGACTAACCTTTACATTACTCCTACTGCTGTTTCTAAATCAGTTGAGTCAAAAGACACGGTGCTACTAATGATTTTCAAGGAAAGTTTAGTCTCAGGTCAAGGACAAGAAAGCTACCCTGCAGAGGTTCAAGGACTCTTGGAGAAGTTTACTGACGTGTTTCTCGAGGACATACCACCAGGTCTTCCACCGATTAGGGGCATTGAGCATCAAATTGATTTAGTGCCTGGAGCACCATTGCCAAACAGAGCCCCATATAGAGTTAATCCTGAAGAAGCTAAAGAGCTAGAGAGGCAAGTACAAGAATTAATGTCAAAGGGATATATTAGAGAGAGCTTAAGTCCTTGCATCGTGCCAGTGCTTTTAGTACCTAAGAAGGATGGATCTTGGAGGATGTGTGTCGACTGTCGAGCCATTAACAACATCACTATCAAATACCGACATCCCATTCCTCGACTGGATGATATGCTAGGTAAGCTCAACGGTGCCACCATATTTTCAAAGATTGATCTGAGAAGTGGGTACCACCAGGTAAGAATGAAGGAAGGAGATGAGTGAAAAACTGCTTTTAAGACCAAAAGAGGCTTATACGAGTGGCTAATGCTGCCCTTCGGACTCACCAATGCTCCTAGCACCTTCATGAAGCTCATGAATCACATTCTGAGGGCCTACATCTGTAAGCTTGATGTGGTATACTTTGATGACATTCTTATCTACAGTACTTGTCTTGCTGACCATTTGTCACATTTGGAACAAGTACTTGAAACACTTCGGCTAGAACACCTATATGCAAACCTGAAGAAATGAACCTTCTGCGCTGATCAAGCTGTGTTTATAGGATTTGTTGTAAGTTCACAGGGGTTAAAGATTGATGAAGAGAAGATCAAAGCAATCCAGGACTGGCCGACCCCAACCACCATTGGACATGTTAGGAGTTTTCATGGACTGGCCAGTTTTTATAGGAGATTTGTACGCAATTTCAGTACCCTAGCTGCCCCTCTCACCTCCGTAATTAAGAAGGACGTAACTTTCAAATGGGATCCCGCACAAGAAGAAGCATTCAACAAACTCAAAGACAGCTTAACACATGCTCCGGTTCTGGTACTTCCAAATTTTGATAAAACTTTTGAAATAGAATGTGATGCTTCCGGTACAGGTATAGGAGCTGTCTTAACCCAAGGAGGCAAGCCAGTGGCATATTTCAGCGAGAAACTCAATGGAGCCTCCCTAAACTACCCTGTATATGACAAAGAACTCTATGCGTTGGTAAGATCCCTAGAAACTTGGCAGCATTATTTGTTGTCGAAAGAGTTTGTTATTCATACATATCATGAGAAACTCAAGCATTTGAGAGGGCAAACTACGCTCAAGAGGAGACATGCCAAGTGGCTTGAGTTTGTGGAGATTTTCCCTTACATAATTAAATATAAGAAGGGTAAGGAGAATGTTGTAGCTGACGCTTTGTCCCGAAGATACACGCTCATCACCACCATGGAAGCAAAGATAATGGGTTTCTAGCATGTCAAAGGATTGTATGAGGCTGATCCGATTTTCAAGAAGTGTACAAGGAAACAAGTAAAGCACCTGTGGGAGCATTCTACGAGCAGAATGGATTTTTATTCCCAGATAGACGGTTGTGCATACCGCAAGGGCCTATGAGGGACTTACTAATCAGGGAAGCACATGGTGGAGGCTTAATGGGGCATTTCGGCCGAGATAAAACCTTAAGTGTGCTCATGAAACATTTCTATTGGCCGCATCTGAGGAGGGACGTAGAGAGATTCTGTGCCAAGTACATCACTTGCTTGAAGGCAAAATCCAGGTCATATCCACATGGTTTATATATGAGTTTGCCTATTCCTCACCTACCCTGGGTAGATATTTCTATGGATTTTGTCTTAGGTTTGCCACAGGTAAACCACAAGGACTCTATCTTCGTAGTTGTTAACAGGTTCTCCAAAATGGCCCATTTTATTCCATGCAACAAGACCAATGACGCTACTCAGACAGCTGATCTCTTTTTCAAAGAAGTGGTACGTCTACATGGGGTGCCAAGAACCATTGTTTCGGACCGTGATACTAAGTTCTTGAGTCATTTCTGGAAAACGTTATGGAAGAAGCTGGGAACTAAACTCTTATTCTCCACCACATGCCACCCACAGACCGATGGTCAAACTGAGGTAGTAAACCGTACACCCTCGACTTTACTGAGGGCAACGGTGGGTAAGAATTTAAGAAATTGGATGTCTTGTTTGCCTTATATTCAGTTTGCGTATAACCATGCTACACATTCTGCTACCAAAAAAATCTCCATTTGACGTTGTTTATGGTTTTAACCCTTTGACTCCATTGGATCTTTCACCTTTGCCCCAAGCTATTTATTCTAGTCCCACAGGTGAAACAAAAGCAGAATTTGTGAAGAAGCTTCACCAGCGAGTTAAGGAGAATCTAGAAAAGAAGAAAGATAAATACAAGCAACAAGCTGAAAAAGGACGGAAGTAGATCACATTTAAACCTGGAGAATGGGTGTGGTTACTTGTGAGGCATGAAAGGTTTCCCAACCAGGGGAAATCCAAGTTATCCCCATGAGGAAACGGACCATTTCGTGTACTAGAGAGGATCAATGACAACGCTTACAAGCTAGAGCTGCCAGGTGAATTAAACATTTCCCCAACTTTCAATGTATTTGATTTATCTCCTTTCCATGTAGGTGAAACCAATCTGGGGTCAGAACCTTCTCAAGAGGGAGGGAATGATGACGACATCAAAACCAGTTCCTTCGGAACTGGCAAAGAAGTTAGCATACCGATCATGAGACAAACTCCAAGGACGAGGTCAGGAACAAGATGCTTAAGGGACGAGTTCAAAAAGTTATTGAAGAGCTTATTCACACTCATAGAACATGAAGAACTGAAGGGAAGCTTGCTCACCAAAGAAATCATTCAAGAAACTCAGCTAGCACCTAGAGAAGATCTCATTACCACCAAGCTTCTAGGCATAGGGGAAAGACGGGGAGACGACCATGCAAAGCTAAGGGGGCTCCACAGACTCAACAAGGACCCTGACAACATCTGCTTGCAGCCCAAGAAGCAGGATATCTTCTTTCTACCGGTTCTACAAGGTTGCACCGAAACCTCCATATTCATTATCTCGGCTAAGGACGGATCCCAGGACACTGTTGGAGAGCCAAGTTGGCATCCATGAGAAGTCTCTTCACCACTTCATTAGGCTGAAGACACACAAAGACGTGCTAAGGAATTGTACTCTTTTTCTTTATCTCGGTTTTATCCCATTGGGTTTTCCGGGAAAGTTTTTAACGAGGTAACACCCTTAGTGCGCATTTCCGAGCTTGTTACCACTCCACTACATCACTCACAAGCTCAGAATGCCTTAGTCTCAGCAGCCATGCACGAAAATTCAGTTCACACTAGACTTTCCATTTTTGGATTTTATTTGTTTTACTTTACACATCGCGTTGTTCTCTTCTAAACTTCTTGACGTGTTTGTTTTAGTTGTATTGTCTGATCTAGGGTTCACTTATAAAACCCCAGGACTCGAGTTGTAAGGAGTTACCCTTGAATTAATAGAAATCGTATTTTCTTCTTTGAAAGAAAGCTGCCAACATTCCTATCACCTGTGTGCGAAGCCTTGTGAATCTAGTGTCTCCAGACTTATCACGGATCAGTTCATAGTTTCGTGTGGCATCTATCACCTCCCTCGTTCGTATTCCGTTCATTCAACCTCACCGTATCCCTAGAGAGAGCCGCACGGCCAGCTAGAAGATTCACAACCCTTCCGCTCATAGTCATCCCTACCCGGTGCCTACATCAGAGATGCATCAATAGGAGATGCTCTTATCCTCTCCCATGTCACATCTTTTTCGACCGCAATTGCTCTTCTACCATGTGGTGGATACCTATAATCCACAATAGAGTCGAGTTTATAATTTTTTATGAAGATTAAGCAAAATATTGTGTCAAATGTTGACATACCTAGCTTGAAATTTATCTGTGTGAGAGTCATAGCTAAGCTCAGCATCATAACATGACAACATGAACCCAACATGTCCATTCTGCTCATCGACCAATAATCCCTCACTACTTTAATCAAACCAAGAAGATATAAAATGAAGCAAATATGTTTATAAAATCGATCATTACCTCACGGTTGTAAACTTGAGCTGGGAACCAAAAGTGACATGTTTCAAGAGAGAGGTAGAGGCCTATGATAGAGTCAAGTGGCAAAGAAGATGCATATCTCCTCCACTGATTATCATCTCGAAATATGTGGGAAAGAGAACAAATCATAGATATGATTTTGGCCAAGTCACGATATCCAGTTTTGTGATGAAGAGTATCAAGATGATTTGAGGAAGAGAGATAGCATTGCCATTCTTTGTGAGCAGAAGGTCCAATGATTTTCCCCCATTTAGTATTTAAGTGTGTTTCCCACAAATGATCACTCACACATTTTTCTCTCAATGAACAACAAACCATAGCAGTACTACATAGTTCAGATGGTGGAAGAAGGTTGATAATGCGGTCGAGAGGAAGGTCAGGGAGGTCAAGGATTGACATGAGGTTGAGCACTGGAGAGGCTAGATGGGGATGGATTGGGTGTAGGATATTCATGAAGGGATTCTTGAATAAGTAGAAGGAGAGCAAGGTTTTTGTTTTAGATGCCCATAAAGGAATGAATAAAGATTTGGAAAGGAATAAGAAAGAGAAACAAGTGATGATAAAGTAGAGAATCATTAAGACAATACTATTGTTGTTGTGTTGCCTTTAGATGTGGTATTTCTGAGATAATTAATAGAAGGAGATGATAAATTAACCAACTTATGGAGACAATAAACAATGCATTCTCTCTCTCTCGCTCTCTTGTTTAACAGCTTGAAACCAAGTTGCTGAAATCAAGAGAGAGGAAGAGAGAGTTGGAACCAAAAACTCTATATTATAGGAAAACAAATCCTTATAAACTCCACAGTTACAAACAAAACCTGATCATCATGCTTAAAGATGTACCAATTACACCTAAAGCAAAATAATAAGTAGAAAGATTAATAAAACAGTCTATGTTGTGGTGGTGACATTGTGATTTCCAAGGACAATGGGAGGAGAAAGAATGGGATCTCGACAGCAGAATAATAGGTTTATTGAACCTAAAACATCAACAAAACTAAAGCTTAAAGAAAATTTTATTATAATTATTTTATAAAAACATAAAAACTCTACAAGGAAGAAGAAGAAGAGGAGGAGAAACCTAGTCACCTCCACCTTCTTCAGAAAATAGATTTATTTCTTTCTCCTCCCAAAGCCTCAATTTTGAAACAACAAAAACGTTGCAAACAATCAATTGTTCATTTCTTATAAAACTCCTTTTTTAGCAAAGTTATCTATTTTCTAATCTCTCCCGAAAAATAGCAAAGACTTTCATTATAATAAATAAGACGAGAGGTTACTACTTATTTACCTTTTTTGTCGACAATATGGTAATTCTTTGATTCCATCTGTACCAGAAAATAATTCTTTAACACTTATCTCTTACTTGCTAATCCAATCTCCTTTTTCTTTTAAGATTCATACATAAAGGAGCTGGACCGATCTGCATTCGTTTATTACCGCATGCAAACATTTTATACAACACAAACAAATGATAAAAGGAAAAGCATGTTTGTGTGCAATTAAGAGATCGGAGCAAAAGAGACTCATAAACTTCTTTACCTGCACTCAGTGTTCTAAAATGCGCTAGGTGCTTGCTAGGCGGTGACTGAATGCCTAGCGCCTAACCGTATACGCGGGCGCCTAAACGGGGCCTAGGCGGATGTATATATATACTTTATTATATATATATAATATATATATATATATATATGTGTAGTTTACTAGTTTTAATATGTTATTTTTTAGTGATCCAAAAATAAACTATAAAATTTCAAAATAATACTAGTCTCAGACAATAATAAAAAACAATAGTCTAAAGATAGGCAAAGATAGATCGAAAACTAGAAAGCAAAAGTCTAATAACCATTTTCTTTTTCCCCGTATATGTTTCGAACTTGGTCTTCATCTGACTCAAAATCAATGTCATCAAGTCCTTCTTCATTATCAGAAATGAAGTCTTCATCATGCAATTTTCTGACATCATCCAAGTTATTTTCCATAGGCATATCTCCTTCTCCATGACCAAATTCTGTATCCACTTCCCCTTCTCTATCATCACCTTCAACAATCCATTCTTGAGCATAAGTAGCATGATCAGCAATTAATATATCAATGTTCTTCTCCTTTTCGTTGTTTCTTTTGTTCATCATTCTTGCATTAAATTGGACAAATACAAGATTATTCATTCGACTTGTATCAAGTCGGTTCCGCTTTTTTGTATGTATCTACATTTTAAAAAAGTTAAAAAAAAAACATCAAAAAGCTTAGAATTTAAAAGGATATATAAACATATCAAAAGGCTTAGTCAATATTAGTTACTAGATAAGAAGGAAACAATAAAATCTTACCCCTTCAAAAGAACTCGAATTCCTTTCACATTCGGAAGAACTAGTAGTCAAAGACAAAATTCTTTTTGCTATTCTTTGTAAGTTGGGAACCGAGGAGCCATAAGTACTCCACCATTCAACTAAATATAACCCAGTTTACATATAAATAATAATAAACCTCCAACTCGGGTGAGAAACCAAACAAGTAAAATGTGAAGAAAGGAAAAAAAACCTGGATCATAATCATCTGTCTTTTCTTCACAACCTTTAATAGCCCATGGTGTTCCAAACTGATTTCCTTTGTTCTTGTACGTGTTAATCTCAGAATTGATGACCTTGCTTTGTGTGGTAATATCATTTGGAATAAAAGCATTCACACAGTTGAAAAAACCATTAAGCACATCATTATGTGATAGAATGGTTAGATCTTTGTATAAATAGTACGGATTCAAGAGGTAACCCGTCAAGTGCAAAGGACTGTCAAGCCGACCCTCTACCCTTTGGTTTATTATAGTCATGATTGGTTGAATATTCTTTTCAATGTTGTTCAACCCAGCACATATATCCTTCTTCGCTTGGATCAAGTCTCCATAGAAAAATCCCATTGTAGGCTTCTTATCCCCATCAACCAATCAAAATAGTTTAACCAAAGGTCAGAAAACTTTCAAACACATTGTTACTCCATTCCAGAACTGGATACTCGTCATTATTTTATATGCTGCTATTGCTTTAGCATGTTTTGCCCATTTGCACTTTTTCCAATCAGAACTAACAAACATGGCTTCTAGCTTATCTCTCATTTGCATCAAACTTTGCAAAGTTAAAAAACACGAAGCAAATCTAGTGACACCTGGCTTCACAATGTCTTTCTTGTTTGTGAATCTCCTCATCATTGCCAAAGTCTTATGGTGAGCATAAACAAAGATTGTGAACCCTTTAGCCTGATCAATGATCACCTTAAAATTCTAGAGTTTTGCAATGCTCTCTAGCATCAAATTAATAGTGTGAGCAGCACATGATGTCCAAAATATGCTTGGTATCTTCTCTTTCAAAATTCTTGCAGCGGCCATATTGTTTGGATCATTATCAATTACCATTTGAACCACATTCTCCAGCCCAATCTCCTCAATGCATCCTTTGACATACTCATAAATATATTCAGCTGTATGAGAATCTTTTGAACAGTCTCTAGATGAACGAAACATAGTTCCTCCTCTGCAATTGATGCACAAGTTCATAATACGTCTTCTTTTCCTATCAGACCATGCATCCGTCAAAACTGAACAACCATCCTCCAGGGTTTTCAACAGATCCTTGACCCTGCCAACTTCTTCTTTCAATAAAGGCTCTCGTAGTAGATATTGACTTGGTGGTGTAACACCTGAGCCAAACTGTGCTGCAACTTCAAGCATCATTTTAAATTCATCATTTGCAGTTGCATGAAAAGGGACACCAGAAAACATATTGGTGAATTCTGTGTAGTCTAGCTTTCCAAAGGGCATCACTAATATTTGGTTGCTTAGTTGGCAAGGAAGAAATCTGAGGATTGATTTCTGATGCAAATTTGTCCATTGGACCAAGTTTACGAGACATTTTCTTTGATATCAACTCTTCAAGTTCAACATCATCTTCATATCCACCATCACAAATGTTTACAGATTTTCGCTACTCAGCATCTGAAATCTTTTTGTTGTTCTTTTTCTTCTTTGCTTCAATGATAGTGTTTCTACACTTTTCTTGATCATTTTCATTTGACTTTGGACATGCAGAAACATTTCCTGGAATCTTAGCAATATGCTCTTTCATCCTAAATGCACAACCAGAAAATTCTTTCCCACACAGTAAACACTTCACCTTATCGGGATTACTCGGATTAAAACACACCCGATATTCCCAAGCAATTTCTTTTGAATTTCTTTTCAAAGCTGAAGTTTGTGAATTCCTATTTGGAGATGCAGAAGATCCATCCATTGCAAAATCTTGCTGATGAATTCTGCAATTTAACATAAATAATATAAATAATAACATGCAACTTTTTCTTAAGTGAAAATATGCCATACAAACTATAGGGTAAGGTTCCAAAGATACCTAATAACTAGAAACAATAGCTAAAGCAGAGATGAAAGAACAGTAACATGAAGCAGAAATTCATAAATAATACACACATACCAAAACAGAGAGCTTTACGTCAAGCAGATCGTAGACGTGAAATGGAATAAAAAAAGATAAACTACAGAGCCGAGACACAGATGGAGTTGCAGAGTTCAAATTGATGCCATGATGCTCAAAATTCTTTTGGAGAGAGATGAAGAGTCGTATGGGGAGTGGGAGACGGCACAAAAGGAATTTAAAAGAATCACGTTCTGTTTCATAAATTAATAAATTATTCAATCAGGGTTAATCATTTAAGTTAAGTTAATTCAAAACTTCTTTTAAAGAAAAATATAGACTCGGACGTATATGCGTTCTATGCGGTGTTCAGGCGCCCGTTTTTTAATAAACCGCATAAGGTTAATTTGATACGTTAGTAAGCTGCACAGCGTCCAGGCGACGTATAGGCTCCCACGCAGAGCGAATTTTAGAACACTGCCTGCACTACATTGGTATAGCTGGCTGTAGCATCATAATCATCTCCGTAGTTCTTGTCAACACTTCTGTACAACACGTAAATGATTATGATTAATCAAGTAGGCATTACAGAATATTCGTCAGCACGGCTGATGATATATAGATGCTGGAATGAAAAACTTTCAGAAGATGATAGAGGAAGTGTTTAAGTATTTGAGACAGAAATTAGGAAATGAATCTTTTTATTACTTTGATTCTTCCTGAGTTTTCTTCTTTTTCACTTTTAACTTGGCTATAAATGAAAGAAGGATAAAATATTTATAGCCTCCAAACTACAAAAGTTCTAGGATAATTTTAACTCTAAATCTAAAGTTATCTTATCTAATAGGTAGATTATTTTACTAGAGTTATCTGGATTTATGTATATGAGAATATCTACATATTTATTTTTAAGGAGGTGGAGAGATGTGTGGATAATTCTAGAGAAATTCCAAAACTTGGATCAAGATTTGAGTTTGGCCCATTGGCCTAATAATTAAACTTGATCCAAAATCAAGTAACGTTCAACACCCCTTACTTAAACTTGATTTTTCTATTCCAAACAAACTCCTCATCTTGATATGCTTAAGAGGTTTGGTGATGATTTTAGACATGTAATCATTTGTCTTCATCCAATTTTACATCTTTCTTGTTAGCACACTCTCTAAATCAGTGATATCGTGTGTCAATGTGCATACTTCGCTCATAAAATAATGGAGTTTTCGCCAAACTATTACTGACGTGTTATCCACATAGATCTTCGTTGGCTACTTTTTTAGCAAGTTTAACTCCGATCCTTTAACAAAATTTGTAACCAAATAGCATGGCAAACACATGAAACAGCAGCTACATACTCTGCTTTACAATTAGATAGACTAACAATTGGTTGTTTTTCGACATCCATGTGAAAGTCGTATCTCCAATGTAGAATACAGAGCCACTTGTGCTCTTTCATTTCATCTACATCTCCATCGCAATCGTTATCATTATATTGAACAATCTTGTAATCATTAAAAATAGAATTGCATAAGCCAAACTTTATGGTACCTTTGATATAGCGAAGGATCCTCTTTGCTGCCTTGACATTAGTTGTTATTGGATACTCCATGTGATGACTAATAACTTCAACCGCATATCAGATATCGGGTCTTGTGTATGTTAAATCATGTAAGCTTCCAACCAAGCTTTTAAAGAGCGTCAGATCCACTATTTCTCCTTCCATGTTCTTAGACAACTTGATTCCACATTCTATCGGCATGCTAACTGGATTTGATGTATCCATCTCCAACTTCTTAAATACCTCCTTAACATAGCCTTCTTTAGTAATGTAGATTCAATTGTCTTCTTGTTTCACTTCAACTCCAAAGTAGTAAGACATCAATTCAATATCTCTCATCTCGAACTACTTTGTCACATGTCTTTCTTGAATTTCTCAAACATGCTTGGATTAATACACGTTAATATTAAATCATCTACATACAAGTATGAAAATTAATATATCACTATTTTAAATGTTTATATCGAGTGTGTACTCATATGGAAACTTGATGATATCTTTCTCTTTGAAGTACTTGTAAACTTGAATATTCCAAGTATTTTGGGATCCAAAGTTGGTAAAAACATGGAAAATATCATTTGGGACACAAAATGATTGCAAATTGTGACGACTTAGAGACTCTTAAAAATATAGTACACAAGAGTGCACTTTGCGACTAAATAGAAGAAATCTACAAATAAGTCACAAATTACCCACATATGTGCGACTCTTTTGTAATTAAAACCTGAGATTGGGACGGTTTTGCTTTCGTTTACTGACCCTTCCAATTTTATTTAGAGATTTACCAATAGAGAATTTTCAGTATTTTAAGTTTCAAGGTTTGTACATTGATTTTAACTACTACAAATAAGTGAATCATTATTATACCAAATTGTTTTTGATTTTTCTCGGGTTTACACAAGTTTTCTAAACATAACATAAGTGTTATATTTAATTTTAACTAATGGTTTTAAAATTTCTTAAATTTTTTTTGCATTTCATATTTTTACTCATTATCATGTTTTGTATTGCAATTTCATTGATTGTAACGTTATAGATCGATTTTCTTTGGATCTTAAGTTTAAAAACTCATAAAAGTATGATTTTGACTCTTGAAAACACGTCACAAAAGAGTAGTACTTTGTGACTAAATAGAAGAAAATTTACAAATGAATCACAAGTTATACCCAGCTTTGTGACTTATTTGCGACTGTTTTGCTTTTTTCCAAATTGCATATAAAATTTTGATGCAAATTTAAGCGGCAATTTCTCCCTCCATTATTTCATTTGAGACTTAATTGCGACTACTTTTGGCAGTGTTGGTCCTGAGTAGAAGCTGATCAAGCATATGCGTAGGGCCTGTGAGATATTTAACAATTTTAGGGGCCAATATTTTTCATAAACGCTTCCAGCTCTAATGGTCAGGGGTTCAAATCTGTGGTGTAGAGTTATGTAATTTTTTTATATTCTAATATTTAGTGGGCCAAAAATTGTTTTTGCTTGAGGCCCAACAAACTTCAGGGCTGGCACTGCTTTGGGATGCTTTTAATACCTATACAAAACCTTAAATAAATCAACACCTAATTTGTATCGAAATACTTAGGTTTCTTTCATATTCTCTCTCACTTTTCTCTAATCTTTATCTCCTCTTCTCTACAATTTCATTCTCTTCTCTTCGATTTCCTTCAATTCTCTTTGATTTTCTCTCTTCTATCTCAATTGAAACTGATTTCATGGCAAACTGATTTTCTCTCTTTGGCGATGGACTTGGTTTGTATTTCTTATGGGGCGATTTCAAAGTTAAAATCTGATCTGATTCTTATATCTTTGCTGAATCATGATTCATCGTCACATGAATCAATTAGTGGCTTAAACTCTTCAAATCCCCTTTTATCTCTTATTTATTTTTTGAGAAGATTGGTTAGCTTTGATTTTCAATATTCAATTTTTCAATTGATTAGCTTTGATTTTCCATGCTTGTGTTATTATATACTTTCATGGAGAGAGGTAGTAGAATGGTATCTATGATATTGGATGAACAATATTCCCTATTTCTCCATGACATAAAGAATTATGATATTAATGATTGTATTCATATCTATATGGACTTCAAGTTTGGCTATTATGTTACATTCTTCTGTTTTATGGAAAGTCTTTGGCTAGATTTAAGAGTTGTCTGTTCAATATCTTTAGCTATTTGGGGTTTAAAGTTTATTTCTTTTGTGTATTTTTGTAGTTATGGCAGGATCGGCAATAAAAGGTACACAACTAGTTCTCTCTCTTCACATAAATATTCGGACCAAAATGACCATATCGCAATGTTGATTGGTATATATTTGTTTAACAATCAAAATATTAGGGAGAGAACAACTCTAATTTTAACGATTAATTATTTTGTTAATATGAAAAAGATATTATATCATGTGACATATGTGGATTAACATCAAAGTTAGTATTTAACGAGGTATTAAATATGTTAAGTAACATAGTAATGAATTTATCCGCGAATAATAGATAAAGATTTTAGCGATAATTGATTTGTTAACATGATATATATATATATATATATATATATTGCTAATTAAAATAGTTAGAATGTTAACAAATTCACTATTGCCCAAAAAATTAACAAGTACGTGGGCTATATCTTATTTTACTAACTATAGGTAAAATTTACAAAACTAATGTATCTTAATTTACTAAATGAGAATAGGATATTATTCTATAATGAGTATGTTAACTAAGTATTGTGAAACATTGCCCGGTAGAGACGTTCTTGGACAAGATTAGACGCTCCTCAACGATCCAGCCAAAGCGAAGCTAGTTATAAGATAGATAAGTATTATAGAAATCACCACAAGAAAAGCCAGAAATTTTGTTCAATGGCCTTTGTCTTGTTTTTCGATTCACGATCTTTACGCATTTTTCCTTCATTCGAAAGATTATCAACGTTTTCCTCATAACTTATCCTCTTCGATTTGTTGCTTTGCCGCAGATGCTTCCATCAACATTTCTCATTGATATTATTTCAAATATCTTTTGCTTCAGAATATCGTTTGCTGCAGATACTTTCATTTTTCTTTAGCAAGTACTTGTTACAAGGGGTGTCCGAAGCATCTGTGGCAAAGCAAAAAAAATTGAAGAGAATCATTTACGAGGACAACGTTGAGAATCTGTCTAATGATGGGAAAACCCCATAAGGAAGAAATAGAAGTTTCTTTAAGCTTTAGTTTTGTTGATGTTTTAGGTTCAATAAACCTATTATTCTGCTGCCAAGATCCCATTCTTTCTCCTCCCATTGTCCTTGGAAATTACAATGTCACCACCACAACATAGACTGTTTTATTAATCTTTCTACTTATTATTTTGCTTTAGGTGTAATTGGTACATCTTTAAGCATGATGATCAGGTTTTGTTTGTAACTGTGGAGTTTATAAGGATTTTTCTTTCCTCTAATATAGAGTTTGTGGGTCCAACTCTCTTCCTCTCTCTTGATTCCAGCATCTTGGTTTCAAGTTGCTAAACAAGAGAGCAAGAGAGAGAGAATGCATTGTTTATTCTCCATAAGTTGGTTAATTTATCATCTCCTTCTATTAATTATCTCAGCAATACCACATCTAAAGGCAATCTAGATGGGGATGTTAGCTTTCCTCTCCAAGTAGTGTGAAGAAAATCTAATGGTGCGATCAAAGGTTATGGTCCATTTACTGAAGACAGGTCAAGTTGGCTCGCAAATCAAAACTGATTGGTATGAATCGGGATGAGTACCGATCGGTAGAGAAGTTGTACCGATCAGTAAGGAACCCAGAATACGTGATTTCTAGAGGCCTAAACTTAATCAGAATCGACCAAAGCCTATTGTAATCACTCTAGAAACCCTAGACTCCTTTTAGACCTAATTCTTGCCACTCTATTCATATCTATTAATTTGTAACCTTTTGGGAGAATATATCCAATCCTCTTGAAAATTGGAGAAGATTTCTAAACTCTTTTATCTTATTTGCATTTCAATTATGTGTTCTTCATATTTGATTTGTTTGTTCTCTGTTTCTATGTGTGAGTAGTTTCATCATTGGGTATTGAGTTTTCTAAGGGGGTAATCATGTAGAAATTTGCTAGGTTGTTTCAGAATGATTTATACTGCTCTTCATCTATGGTTGTTCTTATTGCTTAATCTAAATTGATCACCTAGATTATGATATTAGGATTAATTTATCGTGACAATCAAAAGTGTTGTTGAATTAGTTGATAGAACATAGGTGAGCAAAGTAAGTTATTTAGCCAACGATAGTTGAACTTATTGCACTTTGTGAACATATCGAATTAGGGTTTCAATGCACGCATGGATTTCTATTCACAAATGACAGTTTAGTTGCTAGGATTTTTTTATTGCATAAATATTTATTACACACGACCTTAGGATAATTTACATCCGTAACTTGAGTTCTAGAACGATTCTTAACACATTCCCATTAATTGTTGCATTTATATTCATGATTCTCCGAATGAATTGTGAATACCTAATGCTTTTATTTATTGTTTTAGATTAGTTTTTATACTGTGTTTCACATAAACTCATGTTGTTTAGCTCTATTTAAATCAATAATTATTTATAGTGTATTCTATTGGTCCTTGTCGATTCGATCTCAACTAAAATATAAGAAATTTGATTAACAAACACTTTAATCGACTTTCAATAGTGTTAGAGACAGTTTTACCCAAAGTATTGTGTGTAAGAAACTTTGATATCCAAGATGACGAATATGCCTTTACTGACAATCTTAGCAATATTGAACCAACATCATTTTTACTTTATTTTTTTTTAAAATTTCGTTCTTCATCTTTTTAATGATTTCTTACCAAAAGTAAAATAAATTATTAATTCATGTTAGTATATATTTCCTACTATTCATATTACTATATAAATATATATTATACACACTAATACTAGATGTTACAAAAAGGGTCTTCTGCTAAAAAAAACCTCAACCTTTATATTTTTTGCAAGTTCGACCCTCACCTCAAACTTGTGCAAGTCAATCCCATAAACTTGAAAGTCACTTGCAATATAGGACCTGACTATATCGTCTCTGTGTCTCCGTTTGGCTATGTTAGAAAACAAACAGACTGCTCAAAACAACGTAGGTTTGAGTTTCCAGAACTATATGCTGTTTTGATTGTACCATGTTGTTTTCTGTGGCCAAAACGAAGAAGCATTCATTTCATCACAAGTTAGGGATAAATTAAAAAATTAAGGGAAATCAAATTGGGGGTAAATTAAAAATTAGGGTTCATTTCTCTCACTTATAAAAAATACTAATTCACACCTCTCTCTACATTGATCCATGTATTCATTTCTCACAAACACATCCTTTCACTTTCTCAGAATCGGAAAAAGAGTTTGAAAAATTGGTAGGAAAACAAAAGAAATAATCGTTAATAAACATAATGAATTTGATTGACATTTTCATTCCCATAAATTTGATGTAAGGACTAATATCACTAAAAGAAGAATCAAATAGTTAGTCTGAATTTATATATACATTGTTGAATCAACAAACAAAAAAAAATCTGAACTCTTTCTACCTAACCTGATTCTCTCAATGCAACAAAGACTCAGTTACTTTAGTAAGAAGAAGAGCCACGAAAAAAAGATCATGATTTGGTCTCACTCTTCTCATAAACAAAACCATTTCACGAACTGCTCACCTCAATCTACCACCAGAGCGAGCACCATTTCTACTTATCTCGGAGTCTCATGTGCTCTAACCCAAGATATGTATCTCGGTCCTTCATTACTTCCAAGTCCACCAATGTCCATTTCCATTAACACCACAAGCAAGATCTTTCTCCTTTTCTCATCGTCGCATTAAATCTTCCAACAGCGAATCCACCACAAGGTAGTCTACAAATCTTCATCCCAACAGCATGTTCTTCTTCGTTATTCCAAATCTAGAGGTGTGAATTAATATTTAAAAGTGAGAGAGATGAACCCTATTTTTTAATTTATGCCCATTTGATTTCCCCTAATTTTTAATTTATCCCCAATTTGGGATTAAACGAACGCTTCATTGCTCTGGCCATATGTAACATCCGTGTTCCTTAGTCATCCTCAATCCAAATAAGATTGAGACATAGAAGATTAAACTCTTACAAATAGAGTGAAATCGAGTGATGCTTGAAGTCATGTTTAAATCCGCAAATCTTTCACCAGTGATTCTAAGACAAATCGGAACACCCTTTCTCGTCGTCTGTTTTGCCGACGTTCTGCAACTCTTCCGGCGATATAATTTTTCCGGGGGCCTCCATGACTTCAAGCATCACTCGATTTCACTCTATTTGTAAGAGTTTAATCTTCTATGTCTCAATCTTATTTGGATTGAGGATGACTAAGGAACACGGATGTTACATATGGCCAGTTACCAAATGGGCAATAAAATTAAAAAATTAGGGGAAATCAAATGGGCATAAATTAAAAAATAGGGTTCATCTCTCTCACTTTTAAATATTAATTCACACCTCTAGATTTGGAATAACGAAGAAGAACATGCTGTTGGGATGAAGATTTGTAGACTACCTTGTGGTGGATTCGCTGTTGGAAGATTTAATGCGACGATGAGAAAAGGAGAAAGATCTTGCTTGTGGTGTTAATGGAAATGGACATTGGTGGACTTGGAAGTAATGAAGGACCGAGATACATATCTTGGGTTAGAGCACATGAGACTCCGAGATAAGTAGAAATGGTGCTCGCTCTGGTGGTAGATTGAGGTGAGCAGTTCGTGAAATGGTTTTGTTTATGAGAAGAGTGAGACCAAATCATGATCTTTTTTTCGTGGCTCTTCTTCTTACTAAAGTAACTGAGTCTTTGTTGCATTGAGAGAATCAGGTTAGGTAGAAAGAGTTCAGATTTTTTTTTGTTTGTTGATTCAACAATGTATATATAAATTCAGACTAACTATTTGATTCTTCTTTTAGTGATATTAGTCCTTACATCAAATTTATGGGAATGAAAATGTCAATCAAATTCATTATGTTTATTAACGATTATTTCTTTTGTTTTCCTACCAATTTTTCAAACTCTTTTTCCGATTCTGAGAAAGTGAAAGGATGTGTTTGTGAGAAATGAATACATGGATCAATGTAGAGAGAGGTGTGAATTAGTATTTTTTATAAGTGAGAGAAATGAACCCTAATTTTTAATTTACCCCCAATTTGATTTCCCTTAATTTTTTAATTTATCCCTAACTTGTGATGAAATGAATGCTTCTTCGTTTTGGCCACAGAAAACAACATGGTACAATCAAAACAGCATATAGTTCTGGAAACTCAAACCTACGTTGTTTTGAGCAGTCTGTTTGTTTTCTAACATAGCCAAACGGAGACACAGAGACGATATAGTCAGGTCCTATATTGCAAGTGACTTTCAAGTTTATGGGATTGACTTGCACAAGTTTGAGGTGAGGGTCGAACTTGCAAAAAATATAAAGGTTGAGGTTTTTTTTAGCAGAAGACCCTTTTTGTAACATCTAGTATTAGTGTGTATAATATATATTTATATAGTAATATGAATAGTAGGAAATATATACTAACATGAATTAATAATTTATTTTACTTTTGGTAAGAAATCATTAAAAAGATGAAGAACGAAATTTTAAAAAAAAATAAAGTAAAAATGATGTTGGTTCAATATTGCTAAGATTGTCAGTAAAGGCATATTCGTCATCTTGGATATCAAAGTTTCTTACACACAATACTTTGGGTAAAACTGTCTCTAACACTATTGAAAGTCGATTAAAGTGTTTGTTAATCAAATTTCTTATATTTTAGTTGAGATCGAATCGACAAGGACCAATAGAATACACTATAAATAATTATTGATTTAAATAGAGCTAAACAACATGAGTTTATGTGAAACACAGTATAAAAACTAATCTAAAACAATAAATAAAAGCATTAGGTATTCACAATTCATTCGGAGAATCATGAATATAAATGCAACAATTAATGGGAATGTGTTAAGAATCGTTCTAGAACTCAAGTTACGGATGTAAATTATCCTAAGGTCGTGTGTAATAAATATTTATGCAATAAAAAAATCCTAGCAACTAAACTGTCATTTGTGAATAGAAATCCATGCGTGCATTGAAACCCTAATTCGATATGTTCACAAAGTGCAATAAGTTCAACTATCGTTGGCTAAATAACTTACTTTGCTCACCTATGTTCTATCAACTAATTCAACAACACTTTTGATTGTCACGATAAATTAATCCTAATATCATAATCTAGGTGATCAATTTAGATTAAGCAATAAGAACAACCATAGATGAAGAGCAGTATAAATCATTCTGAAACAACCTAGCAAATTTCTACATGATTACCCCTTAGAAAACTCAATACCCAATGATGAAACTACTCACACATAGAAACAGAGAACAAACAAATCAAATATGAAGAACACATAATTGAAATGCAAATAAGATAAAAGAGTTTAGAAATCTTCTCCAATTTTCAAGAGGATTGGATATATTCTCCCAAAAGGTTACAAATTAATAGATATGAATAGAGTGGCAAGAATTAGGTCTAAAAAGGAGTCTAGGGTTTCTAGAGTGATTACAATAGGCTTTGGTCGATTCTGATTAAGTTTAGGCCTCTAGAAATCACGTATTCTGGGTTCCTTACTGATCGGTACAACTTCTCTACCGATCGGTACTCATCCCGATTCATACCAATCAGTTTTGATTTGCGAGCCAACTTGACCTGTCTTCAGTAAATGGACCATAACCTTTGATCGCACCATTAGATTTTCTTCACACTACTTGGAGAGGAAAGCTAACATCCCCATCTAGATTGCCTTTAGATGTGGTATTGCTGAGATAATTAATAGAAGGAGATGATAAATTAACCAACTTATGGAGAATAAACAATGCATTCTCTCTCTCTTGCTCTCTTGTTTAGCAACTTGAAACCAAGATGCTGGAATCAAGAGAGAGGAAGAGAGAGTTGGACCCACAAACTCTATATTAGAGGAAAGAAAAATCCTTATAAACTCCACAGTTACAAACAAAACCTGATCATCATGCTTAAAGATGTACCAATTACACCTAAAGCAAAATAATAAGTAGAAATATTAATAAAACAGTCTATGTTGTGGTGGTGACATTGTAATTTCCAAGGACAATGGGAGGAGAAAGAATGGGATCTTGGCAGCAGAATAATAGGTTTATTGAACCTAAAACATCAACAAAACTAATGCTTAAAGAAACTTCTAATTATTTTATAAAAACATAAAAAACCTACAAGGAAAAAGAAGAGGATGAGAAACCTAGTCACCTCCACCTTCAAAAAATAGTTTATTTCTTCCTCCTCCCAAAGCCTCAATTTTGAAACAACAAAAATGTTTGTAAACAATCAATTGTTCATTTCTTATAAAACTCCTTTTTTAGCAAATTTATCTATTTTCTAATCTCTCCCGAAAAATAGCAAAGACTTTCACTACAAGAAAACATGCTAGTAACGATGAAACTTTACATCAAAATATAATCGTTGTAAATTAGAAAGGATATTACGAGTATTTTAGGACTCAAAAGACAATCGTCGTAAACTAACGACGACTCTATTCTTTGTAAATTGGACTTCTATTTACGAAGATTTACCAGCGCGTTAACGACGAATTTGAAGTACGTTGTAAACTAGTCGCAATTAAACATCTCTCTTACGATGAATTATAGATTCGTCGTACAGTAGTCGCAATTTAACGACTCATTTACGACGTAGTATATTAACAATTCAATAACAACGAAAATTGAATTGTTAGGTGAACACGTGTATTAAATGTTCGCCAGAATTTTTATGATGGAGTATATTCGTCGTAAACGCGTTTTAAATATGATGTTAAAGCGTTACAATATTCAGTCGTTGTAAAATCGTTGTTTTGTTTCTAGTTTGAAAATTTCCTATAATAAATTTGTCCTAATTATGGATGAAGAAAGATCTTTGGTTCCGGGTCCAGCTGGTGTGAGACAAGCTGAAGAACGGACAAGGAAAAAGTAGAACAATGAATGTTACAAGAATGTCCTAGTATAAGCGAGTCTATTTGTAATTCTTTTGAGAGACATGTACCGATGGTTAATTGTGTTGTTGAACCAGAAGATCCTTCTTTCACCGATGTCCCTTGGAAGACTACAATTGAATACCTAACACAAAAAGGTAAAGTGAAATGTCATTATTAGTATGCAATGATTATTTTATGATTGCTTAATTGACAATTAATTAAATTATAAATGTATTTTACTTATTATATTTTGAATATAGGTGGACATACACGTGAGTGGACACTAGTAAAAGAGTTACATCAGATAAAACAACAATGGTGTCACGTACTTTTTGTGGTAGCAGTGATTCATAAAATGGTTCCTAATGGATTGGGGGATGCGATGGTCATAATGAAGGTAAATTGTATATATAAGTTTAAACAAAATATGTTCTTAACTAATTAGATATTTATTTAGTAATCGATAACTTTAATTTTTAATTCTTGTAGGATCCGATTGGTAATGTACAAGCGAGCATTCGTAGGTCCGCCATATCTAATAACAAATATGGCCGCACATAAAGGAGGGTTCAGTGTTGCTTCTAAAGGAGGTTGTGGTTGTTAAGTTTGAATGGGAAATAAGATATCTTAACATTGGTCTTAAGAACATAACCAATGTAAGTTACAATTTTATTATAAAAGGTAGTGTATTAAGTAGTATCATTACCGACAATAAGATATATAACACAGAAACTTGTTAATTTGGCAGGTTATATCTAAAGAAAACATGACTACAACGTTCATACAAGAAAGTGGTCCCAGTGGTGTTAATCAAAATCCAAACAATTGGTTATAACCCGAATATGACGAAGGGTCGGATGATGATAAAGAAATTGAGTAGTACATTACGTCATCAAAAAAGGAAACTAAAATTAATAACTACGTGTTTATGTTTAATATGCTTACAGTTTATTTGTAACTAACAACGGATTTACGACGATTCATGTTCGGATGTTACGACTCCTTTACGATGATTCATGGTTAAAGCGGTGTTAGAGCATGCCACGCACGTTCGTAGGTAGTTAACATTTATTTACATTAATCGTCAGAATGACGCTGTAAACCGAATAACCGCTTTCTGACGATTTGTCGTAAAATCGATGCAAACTTACAACGACTTAACGACGATCACAAAATCTATATATACAAGGGACGCCACCCCTTCTGCATCGCTCATTTCACACAAACCTCTCTCTCTCTAAATTTTTTCTGCCTTCTCTCTAAAAGGTAAAATTTTTAACTCTATCTTTTATTTTAAAATTATTTTAGTTGTTAGGATTTGATTTTAGAAATAAGTTTGGAATTTTAGATGTTAAAATTGCTAGGATGTTGATTTAATTTTAGAATTAAAAAAATTGTTAGTATTAAAATTTTTAGGAAAATGTAATAAATTAATTTTGGAATGATAAAATTTATTCGTATTAATTTTTTTTAATTTTTTTAATGTTAATTAATGCATATGGTTCAAAAATCACGTCAACACTATGGTGATCTTTTTCTACGAGGAGATTCTACTGGACATGGATCGAGTTCTGAGAGGCCGTCGTCTTCTTTTGCGGCCGATACGGTTCCTGAAAGGAGATCGTCCGAATCAGTGGCCGATACAGCAGAAGCTCCACCACCACCACCACCACCTGAAGCCCCACCGGTTGCACCTGCAGGAGCACTTCATCCGGACCTATTAGTAGCACCAGATGCTCCGTATGCTCCACAGTGGAAGATCTCCTCGTCCAACCCGGACGAGAAAGATTGAACCGGTTGGATCCCAACCGTCCTCAAGGAACTTTCTGGTATGTAATTATTTTTCTTTTTTATTTTAAACATATATATTACATATATTTTAAAAATAATTAATTTATTTTTAAAGGTTTGGTGTGGATAATAAGGTGGGACGTAGCGTTTCGGAGACAATCAAGGGTTACTTCTCCGAACCTCATCCAAATTGGTCCTAAACACCGGATCACGTCAAGAAGACGTGGTTTAAATTTTTTGTGGTATGTGGTTTTTTTTGTTTTTTTAATATTTTAATTTGTGTTTTATATTTAATATATTACTAATTAATTTATTATTTGTTTTTTTCCAGCAAAAATGGAATTGGGAGCCTGCCATCACTGAGCGAGTCAAAGAGGAATTCAACAAAAAGGCAATGAGGCGACTTGCCAACACCGTTTCTGATTGGAAGGAAGTTTGGCTCCTCAAAGGGAACTTCGGCCTCTCTTTCATCGTTGTTCGAGCGGATCCACAAAAAGAAGAGTGGGGTTTTTGTAGATGCCAGATCTCAGCGAATCTATGATGAGACTACCGCTAGGATTGAGGAGCGTCAGACACAGCTTTCTCAGCAAAGCGAAGTTGGTACTCCCATGGCATTGAGTACATTGGATCAAGACAAGATCTTCGAATCGATATTTATTTTATTATTTATTTCCTCCTATTTACTTAATAATTTTATTTATGATAATAATATTTCTTATTTTTATTTTTAGGTTGCTCCGAAGAAAAAGGAAGGATTTTGGGCATGGGATCGGTTCACGATGTACCAATTGCCACATCTTCTCATAAGCGCAACACGAATGATTATCCCGTACATTTCCGAGCTGAGATTGCATCCTTAAAGGATCTCCAACAACAAATAACCCGCAAGCATCAAGGAATGGATAGTTTGTTTGACATTTTGGCAGAAGGCAATCAGGAAATAAAACGAGCTTTGGAAGCAGAACATGCGGCGGATCGAGCAGAGGAGTTGGGGCAATCATCGGGCCAACCTCAAGAACAAACCGACTTGGA
>CM051375.1:10744422-10769422 GCA_028015245.1 Cardamine occulta
GAGATTATTGGATTTAATTTTTTTCCAGAAACTAGGTTACACTAGCCTGTTGAACTAGATCTAAATGGGATGAGTATCCAGTCCTAGGAATGCAGTTGTTAGGAAGTTTAGTTGGCTTTAGTGAATTGGTGTTCATTGTTTGTCTAATTGTATAGCTCTGGCAGAATCAGATAAGTCAACAGTTAGACTCGAGGTCTAGTAGCACGACAGTGTATTAGGCTGATTTAGAATTCATTGTCAAGGGATTAGCCTATTGGATGATTTTGTCATTTATCCAGGTTAATTGAGAGTAATGATTAGTCAATAAGCCCATGTCTGAGATCCCTATTTCTTTCTTACTGATTTCATATCGTGTTCTTGCTCTGCTTTGCTTTGTTTACCTTTGCTTTTACCACTCGACCTCTACTATTTGATCACTTAGATCAGGTGATCAGGTGCTTCTCTTTATTTTGTCGTTTTCCAGACCGCTCAATCTCTTTACTCGATCATTTAGGTCGAGTGCTCCACTTTCTTTGTTTTCTCTTGTAGCTCGATCACCCCAGTCAAATTGACGACTCTAGGTTGTTAGACATCCACCATTAAATCTGCTTTGCTTGACTTAAATGAATTGATCACATCCTCATTGCATAGCACATTTTTCCTGATTGGATTGACTTAGTATTCCCACCACTATACTATAATTACAAATAGGCCACATCTAGCACTTCCTTACATAACTGTGTGTGAATAAAACCGTGTTTCATACTTCCTTTATGAATGCTTGGATTGATTACAACATAGGATACTTCTTCAAGGACAGGAAGGAGCTAATGGAAGACATAAGGGACTTGTTTTTGAAAGCTTTGGAGCTGGAGGACTTGAGGAGACTACACAAAGTTGACAGCCCCGAAAGATTTATTATCACTTGTTCTATAAGAGGAGTCGAATTCAAGGATGCATTGTGTGATTCTGGTTCATGCATTAACCTTATGTCAATGAGAGCTGCACAGAAGATTGGTTTGAAGAATCTAAAGCCTTCAGACATTCGCATAGAACTCGCGAACTCTTTATCTACAACTCCCGAGGGAATGGTCTTTAACATCAATGTGAGAATTGGGAACTGCAACGTTCCAACAGACTTTTAAGTCATCAATGTCGAGAAAGAATGACCTTCACAACTCATCTTAGGAGGATTTTTCCATGCCACAACTGGAGCTATCATTGATTGGCGAAATCGAAGATTGTCCTTCACCAACATAGACCGAGAAGTCTTCTATGAAGCTGTACCTTTTGTTCCAGCATCTCAACGTCCAAGAAGATGCGACAATGATCCTCAAAGGAAGCCACCAGAGGTTGAGAGAACCAAGAGACTTTGTCTAAGGATAGAGGACTCTTCTCACTTCGCATAAGATTCGACCCAAAGGTCGAGCCAACGTCGTTAAACAAGTGCGCTTAGTGGAAGACAACCCACTCGTAAGTTTTTTTTTTTTACTTTTAGTTTTAATTTCCTTTTGCTTTTGATTTTTGTATGTTTTACCTCAGGTTTTTCATATAAATAGGAAAAAAATAGAAAATAAGAAAATAGAAAAGAGAAAAACGGAAGAATTCGAGCAGGAAACGACCTAGGTCTAGAGTGCCGTTATAGAGGCCGCCACAAGGGCCAACCCTGGTCACAAAGCCCGTGAACAAGGTCACCAAGAGAGCCGAGCTCGGTCACAAGGGCTGTGACTGATGTGTGTCAGGTTTTTCTTTAATACGACATAACTTCTTCAAACTGCAAGTGCACAGTAAACCAGCTATAGTATTTAAGGTTATCGATCCAATAGAGAGTAATAGCTACACGGATTGAATTCAATGAAAGAAATCAAACTAAGAGAAAATATAAAAGGGGTTTGTTTTTGGTTTCTGAATGAATGATGTAATGAAATAATGAAAGCAAGTAAATAAGTTGGTTGTAAACAATAAGAGAAAAGCGTTGGGCGTTCTGGAAAGATGCATATGCAATTTTTTTCAGTCATGAGTTCTCACCTACGAACATGAATAAACAATCAAACCATAGTTTATGTAATGAACGTCTTGAGTCTCAGCACCCCGTTACTCAACTTACGCATGCAACAACATACGTCAACCAACAGGATAAACAAGTTCGATAAGCGCTCCTACTCTCTTATCTCAGTGCTTGGTGATCAATTCAAGAAACATGCATTAAGTAAAAGATGTCCCAAGAAAACTCAAACATTAGACGAAAATCAGATCTAACAACCTAGATGAATGAAACCATGAATTCCCATTGAATCACCCCATAAACCCCAACAAAGAAGATTACTCGCTCATGATACAAAGAAACGTAATAGATATCATAAAGAACATCATCATAAACAAATCAATAAATCAAAGGGGGTTCAAAGGAAACTTTTGTAGATGTCACAGAAGAAAGCTTGGCTCCCCAAAAGCAAATACAAGTATGAAAGAGATGAGAAACAATGAAGAACAAGGATGAATCTTCAAGGGGCGGCTTCTAGGATTTGGAGGCGACAAAGAGGCACTTCTGGAGGCATCTTAGGTCTGTGGCTGCTCTGGTGAGGAATCACACGAAATCTCCTTGGTGGCACGGAAGTTACACCCAAAACATTAGGGTAAATGATTATTTATAAGACTAAGGGTGCGGAAAGTTGGTTTTAGTGTATCTGAAGTGAAACTCGGCATTTTAGGCAAGTGGGTGGCTGGAACCATCAGTAGGGCTGGCCTAGGTCATGGGTGGAGTGACGGGGTCCTTAGGAGACTCGACCTTGGTCACACTCCTTGTGACCGAGGTTGACAGGGCTTCATTCTTTGGGTCATATCTTCCAAACGGCTAAATAGATTACTTTGAATCTTGGCCCAGGTGAATCTTGACTCTTCTAGCTTTCCAGGGATATAAAGATCTCTGAATTTTCTCCACGGTAAGCTCTTCAATGAATGCTAAACTTCCAATGCTCAGAGACTGCTTGAAAACGGGATTTGCTTCACTATGCTCCAAAACTTCTAAAAGTCTCCAGGAAGTGGAAATGGTGGAAAATAGCCTTCAAGTATCCATAATAACTTGTTTCTCCATTGATTCCCTAATAAAATCATATAAATAATGGGCAAAAATATGATGTTATCAGTGACCGAAGTTTCTCGGCAACATCTGGAATTTTGTTGTTTTTGCAATCTTTGATCTGATGGAGCATTCTTGAGTCATCTATACAGATTCCCATTGCCATTCACACTTCCCCAACATCATCAACCATATCCATGACCGAGAAGAACAGCCACGACCGACTACACCAAGCCATGACCGTGTGAAGCAAATTTGTTCGAGTATTTTCGAATCCACTCAAGCAAATGATCAATGATTGAATACTCAGTGCTATACGGAGTATTTAAGGAGTAATGAATGAAGATATTTAAAAAAGAAGGTCCATAGTTAAATATTTTCAGCCTTTGAGCATCTCGACCGATCCACGACTGTGGAATTCACGAAGGGGTGTGCAAAATCAAATCTAGTCGAGCAAAATGGGCATAATCTGATATTCACCAGGAAGTCGGGGATTTTGAAGGTTTTGCTCGAAGAAATTTTAGAAAAGGAAGCTCAGATTCAAAGATTTTCAATTTTCAACATTATGCCCGCATCCGGAACCTTTCCACGACTACAAAATCCACGAAGACTTGCCACAAATCAAATTCGCCCAATCAAATTATCAATGATCAAGAATTCAATGATAAGTCGGATATTTTGGGAGTAATGATCGAAGGAATTTTTGAAAAGGAAATTTGGATTTTGAGATTGTCAGCTTTTAAGATATCACTGTTATGTGATCGACCCGATTCGGGACTTCACATCCGAGCTCCATACGCTATTTGACGCGAGCAAATGCTCTAGGATTGAATATTCACCAGATACTTGATTATTTTAGGAGTAACGCTCGAGACGGATTTGCTAACCGAAGATTGGATTCGCTCAACACACAGCCTACACCACATGGACCGTATCATCCAACGAAAGTGGACATCTCCAGAATCTTCCAATATTTATTATAAACCGGGATTTTTTACTATTTTAAAGACAATGGCCAGAGAAATCAAGTTAATTTACAGAGTAGTTTAAGAGCTATCAACATCAAAATACATAACGCAAATCACCGCACCATGGAAGTATATATCTGCAAAAAATGATTTGGGGCTTTATATTCACAAATAATATGCCTATTTTAGAGACTATCATCAAGAGAAATACAACCATTTTCGGATCATATTTTAAGACTCGTGAAGAAGTTCCCCACGGAACGGCGACCGTACCGAACAAGCCGAGATGTTAAGTACTTTTTGGATCTTTGCAAGATTCAAAAGTCACCAAAGAAGTGACTGATTCTGGCATCATTGTCAAGGAGACCTACAACAACATTGGGCTTGATAAAAAGGACCAGAAACGAGACTAAAGCCGCGAAAAAGGACCGCACACTGATATATGATGATTTTGGCCCATATTTACTAATGTTTTATAGTTGTTTTTAGTGTCTTTCGAGTCGATTTTGAGTCTTAACAGGTCAGAATGATGTCTTGGAGCATAAATTGGATGGACTGGAGCTTATTGGGCTTTGGGAGCAAAAAGATGCGGATTTGAAGCAAAAGGGCCGACAGAGCACTCAGCGGAGCACATGCTCCGCCGCCAGAGGAAATTAATGGCCCGACTTGACCTAATTTCAAGTGATTAAATAGGTCAGCAGCCTTTCTTAAAACACACGTCCTTTTCCTTGGAGAAAAATCAGAAGCTGCTTGAAGATCCTCTCCTTCTCCTCCTTTGTCGCCATCGCCTAGCTCCTTGTTCCCATCTTCCTTTGTTTCGATTGCTTAGACTTGGAAATCATCCATACTTTGTTTTGAGAAGAATTCTGAACCTTGTTACTTTTCAGTATTTATTCATGAATTCCTTTTATACCATTGCTATGTTTTCTTCTTCCATGTCTGAGTAGTTCATTAACTAGATTAGGGTTTTTCAAAGGTATTCATGAGATGATTTAACTTGGCACAAAAGGATGCATAAATACATACTGTCTTCACCTCTGGTCGAAATTAATGCTTAAGCTAAAGTGATCACTTAGTTTATGATTTTAGGTTAAACCTATTCGCGAGAGTGTTTTAGGTTGCTAGAAAAGACATTGGTGAGCAATCAGACGTAGGTGACGAGAGTTAGTGCGGCTGGTTGTGAACATATTGAACCCATTCTTTAATGCTTATCTGCATCTCTAGGTCCAAGCGAGAGTTTAGGTATCTAGGTTGTTAGATAAAGTTGTCGTTGCCACGAGAGTGGGTCGATATTATTTTTATGTTTGAGTTCTAGACCTTTGCTAAATTAGATCCTGAATAGTTGCTAAGTTCTCATCTCTGAATCACCTGCGAATTACCTTGATCTAGTGTTTTTCTTTATTATGTTTACACGGTTTTAATTTACTTGCAATTCTGTTTCGAAATCAACCACATCCTTTGCCCTACCTTTATTTATAAATCTCATTATTCATAGTGTAACCTTGGTCCTTGTTGATTCGATCCCTTCAATACTACTGCGATTGTCTGTGCACTTGCAGAGTTATTCAGGGTTAAATCTCTATGTATCATGTTTTTGGCGCCGTTGCCGGGGACCAATTGCGTTACCTTTGATTTTTGATTTTAAATTCAGTGTAAGAAACTACTAATTTTTCTTTTTCCCTTCTCTTATGTTTCAGGTGCATGACCATTAGAACAATAAGAAGAAACTGCACCGGGAACTTAATCAATTTTTCAAACGAAGAGCTCGCTAGGCTAGAAAGGGAGAACCGACAGCGAAGACTCAATACCGCCAACATGGGCGATCACGATGATGGATTGGCTCAGTTGCAAATGCTTCGGGTTGAGATGGAGCAACTGCGAAGAGATAGACAAGAGGCTCAGCAACCGCAGCCCAGAATTGGAGACTCGGACAATCCGCATACATATTATCAAAACCGAGCTGCCATTACACCTTCAGCCATTCAGCGGCAAGACATCGAAATCAAACCCCAATTGATTTCGTTGGTGAAGCAGCATCTTTTCCATGGGCTCCCATCTGAAATCCCCATGGACCACATCGAAAATTTCAAGAAATATGTAGCACCACGGGTTCTAATGGAGTTCCAAGTGAATTTTTGAAGTGCAAGCTGTTTCCTTTCTCACTTGTTGGCTGAAGTCACTACCACCGGGGTCGTTGAAGACATGGGCTGAATGTAGAGCAGCTTTTCTAAACCACTTCTACACCAAGTCAAAGACCGCTGCCTTGAAGAAAAGATATCTTCATTCCAACAGCACTCCGGGGAAGCTTTTTGCGAAGCTTGGGAACGGCTGAAGGAATACCGCAGAGAGTGTCCTCATCATGGATTCAAAGACGAGCAGATTTTGGGAATTTTATGACCAAGACCAAAGAAGGCGCCTTTGAGCTGATTGAGAACTTGGCTTCGAGTTCTAACAACAAGTCTCCAGAATATGATAGGACCAGGAAAGTGAACAACGTGGAGACGCAAAAGATTGATGAGCTGACAGCTAAGGTGAACCTACTCCTTAGGGGAAACCAAAAATCGGTTCACTTTGTGGATGAGGATGGGAGTACACCTATCTCCCAGGAATTTGAAGAAGATGATAATACTGGTGTGCAAGAGGTGAACTACGTGAGTAGCCATGGATATGTGCAGAACCGACGGTTCAACCCAAATTACCGAAGCCACCCCAACCTTTCCTACCGCAGCACCAATGTCGACAATCCACAAGATCAGGTCTATCCGCAGCAAGGAAGAAGCACGAACCATCTCCCACAAAACCAGGGTTTCCAGAAGTTCTACTCCAGCAACCAGCAGAGGAAATCATTCACCCCTACGCAGAACCAGAACCGATTCCAAGGAGGAGGACAACAAAAACCCTACTATGCATCCGGTCAACAATCTGTCCCCATGCCGGATTCTCAAGATGAGCTGAAGACCCTCATGCAACAACTCCTAGCCAATCAACAGAAAGCTGCAACAGAGATCAACGCTAAGGTCGATCATATGTACGATGACCTAAACACCAAATATGAAGCCATCACCGCCCACGTAAAGAAGCTTGACACACAAGTTGCCCAAACAGCTGAGGCAATCAAACGACCTGCTGGGACTCTTCTAGGGAAAGGAGAGATGAATCCCAAGAATGAGTATGTCAACGCCATGGAGCTCAGAAGTGGAAGAGTGTTGGCACCGCCAACTAACCCTAGAACCATGGAGAATGACAAGGAGAGTGCTACGGAGCACAACACCCAAGGGAAAACTCTTGTCAAAGATTAGGATATGCTGGAACATGATTCACCCTCAGAAACACATGTTGAGACGACTCCAGCAACATGATTGATGGACAGACATTTGTGGTTCATGATGATTCGGAGATAGCTGAAGAGGTTACCAAAGAGATTTTGGTGAAAGACCCATTGGAAATTGCCTTGACCAAAGCCGAAAGTGAACATGGGTTTTCGAGTGAGGATACCGAGAGTTTTACAAAGATGCTGGACTCCAGCCTCGATGTAGAGCAGATGGTGCCAGACATGAGCCTAGAAGAGGACCTGAACTCGACGGAGAAGGATAAGGGCGGAGCACCCGCTTTAACGCCGGGAGCACTTGCTCCCGATGATGTGCTCTGCGGTTCTTGGAGCGAGCTGAAAGATCCTAAGCTGGAGCTAAAAGCCCTCCCAGCTGGGCTCAGGTATGCGTTTCTCGGTCCTAACTCTACATATCCTGTGATTATTAATGCTAATTTGAACAATATCGAGGTTACCTTGCTTTTGTGCGAATTAAGAAAATACAGGAAAACTTTAGGGTATTCATTGGATGACATCACCGGTATCTCTCCAGACCTTTGCATGCATAGAATACACCTAGAAGATGAATCAATGACTTCTGTCGAGCATCAGAGACGGTTAAACCCGAATCTAAAGGATGTCGTCAAGAAAGAGATCATGAAACTTCTAGATGCTGGTGTAATCTATGCTATCTCTGACAGCAAATAGGTCAATCCTGTGCATGTAGTACCTAAGAAGGGAGGCATCACAGTGGTGAAAAATGAACGGAATGAGCTAATACCAACTAGGACGGTAACCGGGCATAGGATGTGCATCGATTATAGGAAGCTAAATACCGCGACTCGCAAAGATCATTTTTCACTTCCTTTTATTGATCAAATGCTTGAACGCTTAGCTATCCATCCTTATTACTGTTTCTTAGATGGTTATTCAGGTTTCTTCCAGATCCCCATCCATTCGGACGATCAAGAGAAGATGACATTCACTTGTCCATACGGCACCATCGCATATCGCAGAATGTCATTCGGCTTGTGTAATGCTCCAGCCACCTTCCAACGCTGCATGATGTCCATCTTTACCGATCTTATTGAGGACATTATGGAGGTTTTTATATGGATGATTTTTCTGTGTATAGAAGTTCTTTTTCTGTGTGTTTGTCGAACTTGTGCAGGGTCTTGCAAAGGTGTGAGGAGAAACACCTTGTTCTCAACTGGGAAAAGTGAGCTTGCTTGGAAGCTTTCCACACGATAAAGGGAGCTTTGATAAGCGCTCCTATAGTTCAGCCACCGGACTAGGATCTTCCTTTTGAGATCATGACCGATGCTAGCGAATTTGCTGTAGGTGCAGTTCTGGACTAGAAGAAAGACAACAACCTTCATGTTGTTTATTATGCAAGTCGAACCATGGATGAAGCTCAATACAAGTACGCCACAACCGAGAAGGAACTAGTAGCGATAGTGTTTGCCTTTGAGAAGTTTCGATCATATCTTGTTGGATCGAAGGTGATTGTGCACACCGACCATGCAGCTCTAAAATACTTGCTAACAAAGAAGGATGCCAAGCCTAGACTTCTAAGGTGCATATTATTGTTGCAAGAATTCGATTTGGAGATTAAGGACAAGAAAGGAGCTGAAAACAGTGTTGCAGATCATTTGTCTAGGATGAACATCGAAGAGGAAACACCCATGGATGATAGTTTGCCTGATGAACACGTTTATGCAATCAGTATTGGCCACGTCAGCGAGCAACCCGAGGACTACCCACTCGGAGCACGTGCTCCAGAATGTTTCTTCAGTTCGGTGGAAAAGAGCCACAAACTCAGTTTTCCTTGGTTTGGAGAGATAACCAATTTCCTAGCTGCTGAGAAGGAAGAAATTCCTTAGGGACATCAAGAGGTATTTTTGGGAGGAATCCTTCTTGTATAAGCATTGCTCGGATGGGATTTTCAGGAGGTGTGTTTCAGAAGAAGAGATACCAGGGATCCTTCAGCATTGTCACAGTTCATCATATGCTGGTCATTTCGCCACCTTCAAGACAGTTTCCAAGGTACTTCAATCCGGTTTTTTGGTGGCCCACCATGTTCCGCGATGCTCAGCGATTCATCTCTAGATGTGACGCTTGCCAACGACAAGGGAACATCAGCAAACGGAATGAGATGCCCCATAATTTCATTCTTGAAGTTAAAGTTTTCGATGTGTGGGGTATTGACTTCGTGGGACCATTCCCATCATCTTTTGGGAATGAATATATTTTGGTTGCCGTTGATTATGTATCCAAGTGGGTTAAAGTTTTGGCAAGTCCTACCAACGATGCTCGGATGGTGGTTAAGATGTTCAAATCCATTATTTTCCCCAGGTTTGGTGTTCCGCTGATTGTGATTAGCAATGGAGGTTCCCACTTCATCAACAGGGTTTTTGCGAACCTTCTAAGGAAAAATGGCGTGAAACACAAAGTCTCAACACCCTATCACCCTCAGACCAACGACCAGGTCGAAATCTCTAATAGAGAAATCCAAAGCATTCTGCAGAAGACCGTGAGCATGACACGAAAGGATTGGGCAACAAAGCTTGATGATGCACTTTGGGCATACCGAACCGCCTATAAGACACCTTTGGGGACCACGCCGTTTCACTTGGTGTATGGGAAGGCAAGTCACCTTCCGGTTGAGCTGGAATACAAGGCGGCCTGGGCAGTGAAGCTGCTCAACTTTGACCTGACCAAAGTGGGGCCCAATTTCCAAGGCCTGTAACCGGCCCCACTTCTCCACTCTCCCACGCGGAAATCCTACTTGGTAACCCGCCTCCACTTTTTCAACTTATATTTATACTATCCCTTTTTCTTTTCTTTTCCTTTCATTCCCCTGTAGATCTCTCATCTCTCTATCTCGCCGCCGGTCAAAACCTCGCGCTTCCCCTGCTCGTGCTCGCGCTCCCGGTTACGCTCGTGTCTTCCTGCCGCCGAATCTCCCTCTCGTGCGATCTCCCTCGCGCTCCCTCGTCCTCGCTCTCGCTCCCTCGCGCTCCCCCCATCTTCTTCGCGCATCCACCGTGCCGCGCCCCACAAGTCCTCGCGCTCCTCATCGCGCCTCCACCTCACTTACCACCGCCGCTTTCTCTACCACAATGGCACCTAGGAAGCGCTTCTCAAGCACCAAGGGAAAGGCTCACGCCAGTTCTTCCTCCACCCCCACCACGCGTCCAATCACACAACCGTGGCCCCGCATGGAAAATGAACCCTTTGCCCTTCCCGATGACACCCTTCCGCCATGGTCCTCCACTTAATGGGACCAAAAGGCATCATTCTACTACAACCAACTGCTGAGGGTGAAGATCGAGCCGACGAATTTCATGTGCAGCGACACCCTCCGCGCCTTGGGGATTCACGACGAGGTGAAACACATCCTCTACCATGCCCAATGCATGACCTTCGCGTTGGAGGAAGATGTCCTCTTCCCAGACCTCACGCGGTAATGCTTGGCTACTGCCCGCCTCACCTATGCCGATCCGGAGCACCCAACCTTCAAGGAAGCCACTTTTTCGTTCTTTGCCGATGGGAAGAGGTTCAGCATTAGCATAGAGGATTTTTGCATCATCTTCGGGTTCCACCACGAGGCTATGGCATTGGCCTTTCCCAAAAAGTTCTCACAGTCCAACAGCTTTTGGGACACCATCGCCTCCGCCCCTTACCCCTCTAACTCGGCGAGCCAAACCCGCCTCCGCCATCCCATAATCCGTGTGTCTGCTCGGATTTTTAACAACATGCTAGTCAACCGAGATATCGGGAATAAGGTACATATCGATGAACTCTTGATGTTATATTTGGGTTGTCACACTTTGCTAGGTAACGGAAGTCTAGAGCGAGTCGGTGCTTACCAAGCCAACCTCGACATTCGGTTTGCGGAGACCATATGTGCTATCAAGGATAGCTCCACCAGCGGCACCCAGCCACGGACTGAGTGCATCGGCAGCCGCCTCACCTCCCTTTTCCATAACAAAGCTGGAGTGGATGGATACCGCCCACCTGGTATCATCCAAAATTCTCTGCGACCCGACTACCTATCGGTTCCTCAATACCGACGGCGAGACTCGATTCTGTGCCCTCCCCAACAAGGACTTTACCCAGCTCCTCACCAAGGACGACCTCGCCTTCCAGCCACATCCGGATCTCCTTGACTACGCCAATCTCCGATGACCCTAGTACCAGCGAGTATAGGCGATGGATGATCGATTCACAGCGGAAGAACAACAGCCTCATGCAGCGGCTCATGCAGACGCTGTCCCAAGGATGCTACCACAGCACGACAACCGCAGATGCTCAGCCTCCTCACCCCTCACCCAGCACATCCGACAGCTGCCAGCCTCGGAGGCGAAGGTGGAGGAGAGCCAGCAGTGATGGTCCGGCTACTGCTTCAATGCGGTGACTTCTTCGTTTATTTTCTTTTCACCATTGTAGTATCCATTATTATTTTCTTTTGTTTTTTCGAGTAATCCCTTAGATCTTTTCACACCAGATACGGTGTGATTTAAGTCCGGAGGAGAGGTCCGTTGCTAATTTATTTTCTTTTCTTTGGATTTTATTTTTCATGTTTTCGTTTAGTGTTTTCATTTAAACCGAATCAGGTGCAGTTGCTTCCTTTGTTTTGTCTTATCGAGTCTGTGTCAGAAGCAGCTGCTGCATTTTTCTTTTATTGAGTCAGTTTGTTCGAGTCATTTAGTTGTATGGGCGAAAAATGTCATTTGTGGGAATTGAGAATCTATGATGCATTTAAACCATTGTGGATTTTTGACTACCTTTCTAGTGACTATCACTGCAGACCATGAATACAGGGACAAGCCAGAACCATCTCACACTCGGATTCCTCCCTCTCCGGATTGATATCATCTCAGTAAGGTTTATTCAGACTAGACTAGAGGAATGAAACTTTAATTCTTCTCATTCAAGGCATTATACTAGAGGAATGAAACCAATATTCAGGAATTCTTATTCTTTTTACCACTCTTGCTGATCCTGAATAGCTAGCTCATCTTTAGCTAGTACCCTCCAAGCACCTCACCTTCTTTCTAGACCCCTTGCATTCTTGTGTTTCTTTTGTCTTATATGTGCAGACAGGCGCAAAAGGGTCAGAGAAAATGACTGACGCAACCTCTAACTCACTCTGCTGAAGACTAGTAAGTAGAAGACGAAAGTTTTAAATCATCAGCCGGAGAATCAGATCCATAAAAGTGGAGCATCTGCTCCGATCACATGCTCCAGGCAAATTTTCCGAAAGTTAGAAGGTGTGTTTTCCAATGAGTGTGCACTTGGGTATGATCACTTTTCATTCAAAATATTCGTGTTCAGAGGTTACATATGTATGTAGAGCCCTCTTCATTCCAAAAATAAGGTAGTCCATTTCTCCTATCATTTTGTGCTATGTCTAGCACCCACGAAAAAAATAAGGTAACCCTAAACACTC
The DNA here is from genome assembly GCA_028015245.1 of Cardamine occulta. NCBI lineage: Eukaryota > Viridiplantae > Streptophyta > Magnoliopsida > Brassicales > Brassicaceae > Cardamine > Cardamine occulta. Next base: position 10,757,211 of record CM051375.1, read on the forward strand.
TGAGATCCACCATTAAATTAGCCTCCTTATTACCAAGATTTGATTTCTGAAAATGAGAAGCCACACCACCATTTAATTTATGTAAGGAGTTATTGTCTTGATGATGAGCTTTTCTGGGTTTGAGATTCAGTTTTGGAACAGGGTTGGTTGATGATGTTTGGTGAGTTTTTAGTAAGAACTTGTTTCCCATGTTATGAAGTGTGTGGTCTGCAGATTGTGGTTGATGTTTCGGTTTTCTGAGGTTCACCTAATCCCTGCCCTGCCCCTCTTTACCTTTCTTGATTCTCGTTTGTTTGAGGACAAACAAAGGTCTATGTCCAGGAGAGTTGATATATGATGATTTTGGCCCATATTTACTAATGTTTTATAGTCGTTTTTAGTGTCTTTCGAGTCGATTTTGAGTCTTAACAGGTCAGAATGAAGTCTTGGAGCATAAATTGGTTGGACTGGAGCTTATTGGGCTTTTGGAGTAAAAAGATGCGGATTTGATGCAAAAGGGCCGAATTTACACTAGAGCACCCGACAGAGAACCCAGCGGAGCACATGCTCCACCGCCAGAGAAAATTAGTGGGCCTGAGTTAACCTAATTTCGGGTGATTAAATAGGTAAGCAGTCTTTCTGAAAACAGAGGTCCTTTTCTCCAGAGAAAAACCAGAAACTGCTTAAAGATCCTCTCCTTCTCCTCCTTTGTCGCCATCGCCTAGTCCTTGTTCCCATCTCCTTTGTTTCGATTGCTTAGACTTGGAGATCCTCCATACTTTGTTTTGAGAAGAATTCTGAACCTTGTTACTTTTCAGTATTTATTCATGAATTCCTTTTATTCCATTGCTATGTTTTCTTCTTCCATGTCTGAGTAGTTCATTAACTAGATTAGGGTTTTTCAAAGGTATTCATGAGATGATTAACTTGGCACAAATATGATGCATAAATACATACTGTCTTCACCTCTGGTTGAAATTAATGCTTAAACTAAACTGATCACTTAGTTTATGATTTTAGGTTAAACCTATTCGCGAGAGTATTTTAGGTTGCTAGAAAAGACATTGGTGAGCAATCAGACGTAGGTGACGAGAGTTGGTGTGGATGTTTGTGAACATATTGAACCCATTCTTTAATGCTTATCTGCATCTCTAGGTCCAAGCGAGAGTTTAGGTATCTAGGTTGTTAGATAAAGTTGTCGTTGCCACGAGAGTGGGTCGATATTATTTTTATGTTTGAGTTCCAGATCTTTGCTAAATTAGATCCTGAATAGTTGCTAAGTTCTCATCTCTGAATCACCTGCGAATTACCTTGATCTAGTGCTTTTCTTTATTGTGTTTACACCGTTTTAATTTACTTGCAATCCTGTTTCGAAATCAACCACATCCTTTGTCTTAGCTTTATTTATAAATCTCATAATTTCATAGTGTAACCTTAGTCCTTGTGGATTCTATCCCTTTAATACTATTGCGATTGTCTGTGCACTTGCAGAATTATTTACGGTTAAAACTCTGTGTATCACCCACTATAACCTCGGTCACGAGGGCCGTGATTGATGCCACTATAAGGTTCCCAATGTCTGCCACCACCTGACCATTCCAATGCCGCGTCCCAAGCCTCATTGATCCGTTCCTCACCTTCTGTCACCATGGAAAATATCTCAACCATGGCCAATACGACATCAAAAAGACATCACCACCACCATCTCACCATTGACCAGCACCACCATCCTATCTTTTGCGCGTTTTTTTTGTCTTCTTTATTTATCAAAATTATTGATGGTTTTTAGGTTTTTGTCTAAGGAAGGATGCAATTTGAGATTTATCAACCAGAATTCAATTAACTAAGCCGAGTTCATTCGATGTCAAGCAACAAAAAGAAAGATATACCGGTTAATCACTAATAACCTAATTCGAAGTGACATTATTCTTAAACTCAACTCTTTCTTTATAATTTGTTATCCTCGTCTCTTTCTTATTTTCCCACCGAGGACGGTGTGATTTAAGTCTGGGGGGGGGGGGAGAGGATGTTCCTTCCTTTATTGATGCTATTTTCTTGACACCTTTTGCCACTTTTTACATCGATAATTTCACTATTTTTATTCGAGTCAGTTTTTTATTTTATTGAGGGAAAATTGTTAGGAAGTTATGATCTTGTTTTATTGGATTATCGGAATTGGTTAAGACTCTTTTGACTCAAAGCTTTGCTGCAGAGCTAAAGTTCGGTAAAGCTATGGGTTGACTCATGATTCCCGAAAATCCCATGATATCAGAAAATAGGTTAAACCAATGTTATCTCTAAATCTTATCGAAACCTAACCTGACTTTTAATTTCTCGCCCAGGGTTTTGGTATTCATTGGACAAGACCTATTCGAGCCATGTAATACATCGCAATTCTTCACCAATATGCTTTACCTCTCCTTCCCCTTCGTAACTCAAATCCGAACCAAGTAAGAAAAACGAAAAGGGGCATCATCAATGTCACAAAAGGGAAACGACAAAGTTAATGTTATCGAGGGATTTTGTGCGTAAACCCGTGCATCTTTTGGAGCCTCGCGGATACTCGTCCCAAAGAATCAAAACAAAAGAGACATTGTCTGAGTGAACCAAGGGATTTTATGCGTAGACCCATGCATCTTTTGTAACCTCATGCCGACTTTTTCAAATGATCAAGAAGCCGGTAAATAAATAAAATGATACCCTAGAAAAGTAGGGAAAAACCTGTTTGCTTGGAAGTGAGAATATGGAGAGGAAAGTATACAAAGAAAAGTCTTCGTTAGAAGAAAGATGACATCCTTTGGATCGACATTCCCTTGGTATGACCATTGTTGATACCGGATCAATACCTAGGATCAACTCTCTCCAGATTACGGCACGTGCCATTGTACATTGAGACGATTATCAGATAAATCGGAATAAGAAGAGAAGGCAAACTACGCAAGAGCTCGGAAAAGCGAAGTAAGACCAGGGGTGGAGGAAGCAAGCGAAGTCAAAGACTGTCCACGAAGCGAGGTGGATCTGCTCATTGGAGAAGATTTCATTAAAAAGAGGAGCGTTACGACATTAAAGCTTAGGTCGAAGCAGACTACTTAAAGGAGAATGATAGAATTAATTAGTCATTATTCTTGGCATTTATTCTCTAATTCATGTATAAATATCGACCCTCATAATCTTATAAGGGGGTTGCTCATTTCGCACAAAAGATCAATAAACACAATTTTCACTATTTTTCTTCTAAAACTTAATTTCTATTTACTTGTTCATTTTCTTACAAAAATCTTATTTTACTTAATAAACATTTCATTATTTTTATTAGGTGTGAGATCCTGTATCCACATTTTGGCTCATATGTGGGGAGAATCAGACAGTCAATCTACAAACCACCTGATTTCGATTGAGTTCTCCTCATCAAGTTCATCATGGCTGGTAGTACTGGTAATGATCAGACCAATGTGAACCAAAATCCTGCCGATATTGCTGCCATTCAGAATTCTCTTACAACAATCAGACGAACCATGACTGAGCTTGCTGCAAAACTAGGGAATGTAGAGACAGAAATGACTTCTTTGAAGGGTAGCCATTTAATTTTGGCCAGAAAACTAATGTCTCTCCTTTCTCAAGTGGATTCTATGTCTACAGGTCCTCCGTCTGGGATCCAAAGTTCCCGAGTTCTTCAAATGTCTACAAGAATTCCCAGTCTCCGGACTCCAGTGAATCTGTCTCAGACCACCAACTTCCAAGCACCCGTCAATCTGGTAGCAGCACTTCTAGTCGACAACACTCTTGTTGCTGACGCAGGTAAAACTCTTGAGCTGGCCGCTAATAACAATCCTGCGGTGGATGTGTTCAACAATAAAAACTAATGTGGTATGGAATTTTCACTTCAATCTTTCACCTCAAAAGATCGATACAATGACTGCAAGTGCACAGTACTTCGAATGTAGTGTTTAAGGTTATCAATACCACAAAGACTTAAGATCACGTTACAAATTTATTGGAATGAAATATGAAAAAAATGAAGGGGTTTGGTTGGTGTTGTTTCACAAAAACAAGCAGCAGACAAATGCAGCACGAAACAAAGCAAATATCAATAAAACGGAATGCTGGGTTGCAAGGGGTTTCTCACTATTTCACAGGATGAATGTATTCATAGGAAATCAAACAAGGATTATTCAATGATGTGGATGTTCTTTAACTACGAATCACGGATGAACAAAATATATGCAGTTCACAATATCAATCGTCTAATGTTTATCTTCTCCAGTACTCAACTTACGCAGGCAATGATGCAAATATCCAAGCATGAAATACAAGTTTGATTGTTGTTCATAAAACCCTATAACTCAACTTACGCAGGCTATAACTCTTTCGATGTGTAAATCGCCAAACATCAACCAAAAGTTAGCTACTCAAGCGATATGCATTAATAATATGTCTAGGACAAATAACAATGATGAATAATTCCATATCTAACAACCTAAACAATCAATACCATAATTCCCATCGAATGCACCCTTATACCCAACAAGAAAACTACTCACACATACTCAAGCAAAGAAAAACCATATTAATAAGAGATTACTTAAACAAATAGAATATGAGAAAAGGGTTTAAAGATCTTCTCTGAGATACAAAGTAGATGAAACTTCTCCCTTATACAAATAGTGAATAGAGACAATAGAAGAAACAAGGCTAGAAAGAGGTGGTGGTGACTCCGGTGGTGCAACGGCGGTGATGAAGCTTCAGCGGCCTTGCGACGGTGATGGACACTTCTTCTACAGTTGAGGACGGTGGTGAAGAAGAAGGTGGCGGCAAAATAGGCACCAAAATGAAGCACACGAAGCACACCTTTCTCTTAGGGTGCATAGGATCAGTTCTACGGTTTTTAGGGTAAACTCATCATTTTGATGAATGCAGGGGCATGGGCCACCCTTGTTCATGGGTCTTGTGACCGAGATGTGTGTAATGCAAAGCCCTGGTCATGGGTGCTCGTGACCACACTCAGCAAGAGGCTGGACCTCGATCACGGGTAGCTGTGACCGAGGTTTTACATGTCTTCACTCTTTGGGATGCATCTTCCAAACGGTTGAATGGATTGCTTTAATTCTTGTCCTAGGTGAATCTTGAATCTTCTAGATTTCCATAGACACCAAGAACTCTTGTTTTTGTGCATGGGAAGATCTTGAAATGTTTCAAAACTTTTAATGCTCTGAAACTGCCTTAAAACAGGTTTTTTGCTCCTTTTGGGTCCAATTCTACTTAAAACCTGTAAAACCTTTTTGAATCCACAAATACTTGGTAGTGACCCTTTTAGCCTTGAAAACATATCAAATATCTATAAAACCATAAGAAAACAATGACTAAAATTGGTAAAAATACGATGTTATCATCAACCTTCCAACATACGATGGAACTACCGATCCGAAGACTCTCCTCGCTGCCTTCTGCATTGCCGCCGGACGAATCGAAATTGATGCACATGAAGAAGATGCAGGTTATTGCAAACTGTTCTCAGAAAATCTTTCTTGACAGGCATTGTTATGGTTTACGAAGCTCAAATCCGCTTCGGTTGACAACTTTAACCAGTTGTCATCGACTTTCATCATGCAATACTCTGTATTATTGGAAAAAAGAAACACGGATAGCGATATGTGAAGTTTTCAACTCCGAGCGGGGTAGCAACGATCAAAAGAGATCAAGAAGTATCAAGGTCATGTTACCTCGCCAGTCACAGATTCAAGATCCAATAACAAGTAAAACACCCCGGGGTACCAACGAGCTTAGTATTTCCTACTGGGCAGAAATCCATTGATGTATCATAAGAGGTTGCCATTGACCAGGAACATCTGGAGCGAGTAGTGAAGATCAGCTCGGGATTAAAACCAAAGTTATGAAAATAGCTCATTTGTCTTCTGCCAAAGCATAAAACTTCTTTTGCTTGGTCCTATGAGGACATGCTAGGTATTGATCATACAATCATTTCTTGCGAGTAGATCAAAGCTTCAAGCCAATTAATCAAAAAAAGAGGAAACTTGGTCCTGATCGGGCCAAGGCCGTGAATGACAAAGTTGATAGACTCCTAAAAGCTGGATCAATTCATGAAGTTAAATGTCCAGTCTGGCTTGCAAATCCTGTTGGTTTAAAAAGAAGATTGGGAAATGGAGAGTTTGCGTTGACTTCACTGATATTAACAAAGCTTGTGCAAAAGACAGGAAATGAATTGTTAAGCTTCATTGATGCATTCTCGAGATACAATCAAATCAAGATGAACCCCGATGATCAAGAAAAGACATCATTTATCGCGGATAACGAGATATACTGTTATATCGTTATGCTTTTAGGTTTGAAAAATGTCAGGGCAACTTACCAGCGTCTCGTCAACAAGATGTTCGGCAAACAGTTGGGAAAAACCATGGAAGTTTATATTGACGATATATTAGTAAATTCATTGAAAGAATCTTGTCACATTTCACATCTTGATTAGTGTTAGGCAATTTAAAACGAATATGGAATGAAACTCAATCCTGCAAAGTGTACTTTTGGAGTCCCTTCCGGAGAATTTCTGGGAGACATCGTAATGCAGCGAGGCATCGAAGCAAACCCAATCCAGATCAATGCTTTTCTAACAATGCCTTCACCTCGAAACTATAAAAAAAGTACAACGCCTGATTGGCCGAATTGCAGCTCTTAATAGGTTTATATCTCGATCAACTGATAAATGTTTTTCCTTTTATCAGTTACTTAAAGGAAATAAGCAATTTATCAGGAGTGATGAGTGCGAACAGGCCTTCAAGCAGTTGAAATCGCATCTTACTACCCCACCGATTCTTTCAAAACCTGTGGCTGGAGAGAAGCTGTATCTTTACATTTCATTATCTGAAGATGCGATAAGTAGAGTAATCGTACGAGAAGATCGAGGGGAGCAAAGACCTATCTACTACGTGAGTAAAATTTTGACTAGACCAGAAACCCGTTCTACTATGATGGAAAAGCTGGCTTTGGCGTTGGTCATCTCAACACGGAAGTTAAGGCCATATTTCCAATCACATCCTACTTCAACCCCGCTAAGAACAATTCTCCACGGCCCGTGCCAGTCTGGACGTTTGGCGAAGTGGGCAGTCAAGCTTAGTAAATATGATATCGATTATAAGAGCCTAATAAAAGCAAAGGCACAAGTTCTGGCCGATTTTCTGACAGAACTTCCAGCTGGAACAGTGAGTTTGGAAGATCAATATAGGACCTCATTTTCGTATATGGGTCTTCTTCAAAATAAGCTTGCTCAGAAATCATTGAGCAATCATTTCGACTACTCTTTCCTGCTTCCAACAACGAAGCAGAATATAAAGCACTAATTTCAGGGCTACGTCTTGCAAAAGGCATCTGAGTACAAGAAATAAATGCACATTGCGACTCTCAGTTGGTTGTAAATCAATTCAATGGGGAATACAAGGCTAAAGACCCAAGCATGGAAGCATTTCTGAAGGTGGTTACGGGTTTGTCTCAAAAATTTAAAGTTTTCAAATTAATCTGCATCCCAAGAAGTGAGAACGGCTTGGCACATGCGTTGGCCGCTTCAGCTTCAACTTCCGATCCTGATTTGAAAAGAGTAATCTTTGTGAAATATATTTCAACATGAGGCATATTATTCCCAGATAAAGTCATGATAATAACTAGATCTCACGTCCAAACCGATAGAGATAAAAGAGCGCTCATCAGAACTCCGCCTGTAAACAAGAGACGCTCAAAGAAGAAGCAGAAGCTAAAGTCTAGGATGAAGAGCCCGACAAAAATGGAGAGTCCGAATTGGATACTACCACTATTACAGATTACCGTAATCCACAAAGGGAAGAAACTGGTAACTTTTCCGCTGATGATTAGGGGGCTGACTCGAGGGCACCTATCAAAACTTACATTTAGAGTGGAGAACTGCCAGCTGATAAGTGGAAAGCCCGGAAACTCAAAATGACAAGCCCAGAATAATGCATGATTGACAACTTGTTGTTCAAACGAGGAACGAGTGATCCTTTTTTACTTTGTATTCATGGGGAAGGGATCAAAATCGTAATGAGTGAAGTTCATCAAGGTCTTTATGGGAATCATTCTTCCAGATGATCCATGGCATTTAAAATCAAACGCCTAGGCTATTTTTAACCATTTATGATCGCTGATTGTGCATGGTACGCGCAGAATTGTGCAAAGTGTCAGCACCACGCTCCTTTGATCCATCAACCCTCTGAACAAATTTCCTTAATTGCTTCTCCTTATCCTTTCTTGGGTTGGTCAATGGATATTATTGGATCTATGCATAAGTCGACTCGAGCCGTTTAGCATCTCTTTGTGTTAACAGATTATTTTTCTAAATGGATTGAATCCGAAGCGTATCCATCTATTAAGGATTCAGTCGTAAAAATCTTTCTATAGAAAAATATTATCTGTACATAGAGAGTTCCTTTTGAGATAATGACCGACAATGGATATCCGTTTATATCAAAATATTTTCATGGGAAATTAAGATGAGTTATTCAACCCCAAAATACCCACAGGGTAACGGTCATGCCAAAGCAGCAAAAAAACACGTCCTAAGTAATCTGAAGAAAATACTTGGTTCTTACAAAGGAGGATGGTATGAAGAACTTCAACCCGTCTTATGGGCACATCAAACAACCCCTCAAAGAGCAAGTGGGGAAACCCCTTTTTCCCTCATTTACGGAATAAAGGCTGTGGTTCTTGCCGAACTAATTGTCCTAGGACTACGACGAGTAAAGCTCCATCAGAATGAATCACTTAATACCCAAATGATGCATGATGCCTTGGATACTATCTACGAGCGAAGAGACCAAGCTCTGACTCGACTCCAAAATTACCAACAAAGAATTGCACGCTACTACAATTCAAAAGTCAAGAATCGGCCATTACAAGTAGTAGATCTTGTACTTCGAAGAGTGTTTGAAAATACAAAAGAAGAAGGTGCTGGAAAAATCGGAGTTAATTAGGAAGGTCCGTATCGAGTCTTGGAACAAGTTCCGCAATGGCGTATACCGTTTGGTAAATCATGAAGGCGAAACTGTTTGGCATCCTTGGAACATTCTCAATCTAAAAAGGTACTATGTCTAAAAGGTCTACTTCATATTTTAATGAACTACGGTTTGGCTTGATCCCGATTTGGGTACATAGGCAACTCGTGCTTACGAGTACAACTATTTAATAAAAAAATATAGAATTCTCATTATATAGGTTTTTATTTCCTCAAACAATAAGAGGAATTTAAACAAACAAACAAAAATGAGTATTATGAAGGAATATTTCATTCTCCATCACAGAATATTTCTGCCCCTTGTCCTGCCTGGTCAACAATACTTCGAATACATTGCGGAATGCAATGAACAAAGTCCTTAAAGCCTGAAGTAATCCATTCTGAAGGATGCGCCTCAAGTACGCACAGATCTCTTGAGATATGGAGAATCTGCTTCTCCATCTCACGAACTCTTGCTTTGATGGCATCCCTCTCCTTGGAGATCTCCCGATTCCTGTTAACCAACTAAACGGAACAACAAAGTATGACATGAGCAAAATTTCAAACTTGGATAAAAGGCGTGACAAATATTATACCTTTTCAATGAATTTGGTTGCAATCTTCCTGTCATGAGGAGAGAGTTTCTCAACTAACCCACAAGGGATGATCATGTTCGTCCCCCAACCAATAGGACGATACTTTGAACCTTCAGGAGTGTTCAGGGCAACAGTAAGATCTTTGTGGCCACATAGCGGTTTTCCTAAAGGAATCATTATTCTCGAAGAACAATCGCTTAAACTTGGATCTGAAGTCATAAAAGCTTATTGTTTATCATAAGTATAAACCGTGAAGACCCCTTTTTAGAGAAAAGAAGTCCTCACAGACAGAACAAAATATCTATCCACTTTCCTATAAGTGATATTAACTGCTATATCAACTCCCGAGATTAGTGGTGAATTGGTCCAATGGGAGGATACCGTGTAATCCCAAGGCCTAATTAATGATGAAATCAGGGGTCATAATTATCATAATTCATTGTATCTAGTATCATAATTATATATCTCTTGGCCCAAAGGTCATTAAATGCTTCAATCCTTTCATAAGAGTCTGTCTCAAAAGACTAAACTAACCGACTCATATGGCGAACCTATAGTTGTTTCGCATACAACAGATGTAACTTAATACATCTTATGGTGTACCAAATTTCTAAGCCGAGTTCAAGCCTCGCAAGCCACGGAGGACAATTGTATATTTTCCTTTAAAAATTGTAGAAGGGCCTGATCAACCCGTGTTTCCCTTGAAAATAACTCAATCAAGAGTTGAAGAACAAAAAGTCAGACTTTGCAAACCTGGCAGCAATTATATTCGCAAAAAAAAAAGACAAACATACTAAACAAGTATAATTCTTTGATATATAATCCCTTTTTGGGTAAAAACAAAAAAGAAGGAATTTAGAATTACATAAGGCCATGTTTGGTAATACAAGGGACCAAGTCCCACAACACATGTTATATAAAGTTCTTCAAAAACTCAAATCGAGTAAAAGTCTCATGACAAGAAAGATGCCGAAGCTCCTTTTGACGTATCCGGAAGGGTGTTATCTTGAGTCCTCTCAGTCACCATGGCTTCCACATAATGCAAAAGTGATATAAGAGGTTAATACTTATTCGACCAAAGTGTCATTGCTTATTGACTAAGCTGAAAGTCACTTGGGTCTCCTGCGAAGCGTCAATACCTCTGGCTGATACGGTTCCTCCAGAAATATCAGGACTCTTAGCAATGGATCTGTTAACATCCGCAAACGCGAATTCTAACTCCTCAAAGTTAATGGAATTATTTTGGATAGCTGTGAGCTCTAATTCAGAAGCTGCAAGAGAGGACAACACGCTACCAATCTCATTCTCCATCGATAGTGTGCCCTTCATTAAACTGTCCAGCATATCTCTGTTTCTCTGCAACTCATTAGTACCAGCTGGAGCCCTCAGCCTTCTTTTCATAGTATTGGAGTATTTTTTCACTTGAGCGATAACGTCCTTTCCTCTGGTCCAATTCTCTTTCTGGGCAGATGCAGCAGATTCCATTGTATAGCTCGATCCTGTGATCGAATTAGGATATCCTAGTTCAAAGAAAGTTCATCATATTTGGCTTGAGCTGAATCTAGATCCTTTTTTAAGGAAGAGATGGAAGCATCTGATATGGATCTCTCAAGAATTAATTCCTCAATCTTTGCTTCATGCTCCTTGACAAGCTTGTTTCCAGTTTCAAATTTCTTCTCTACCAACTGAGCCGCTCGGCAAGAACACTTGTTTCTCTCCTTCCAGTCAGCAATTTCCACTTCAAGAGCAGGGATTCTTTCTTCTGTATCAACTTTCTCGGGAGGAGCAGGAACCGCTGCGAGCAGAGATTCGTATAGATCGATCAAATCGTTAAAGTCCTGCACTGCCAAGCACTGACGAACATAGTGTTTTACAAAGTGATCTCTAAGTAAAGGATTGAGCTGGTCAAGAGAGGGAAGCGGAAGATCCAAACAAATTCCAAAATGCCAAAACATCTTGGCCGCTTTTTCTTTTCCTATAAATGAAAAAGGGAAAATGTTCAAATATTCAAGGCAAAGCATAAAAAGAAAGTTTAAGTGACCATATATTCTAAAACACTTCTTACCTAACGTCCCAAGTGGTGGCAAATTGGAGTTACTACGAGAGTGGCCAAAGGATGATTCAGGTTGATTTTGCATATCCGCATGGACAGGAGTCTATTGAATGCCTACGCTTTTTGCAACCGGAGTGGTAAAAGAAATGTTCTTTGAACGAGATTTCACTTCTTTAGCTCTAGGAGAAGAAGTAGTTTCGGAATAAGCTTAAGCCTTAACTAAAAACCAAAAGTTTCTCCAAGACTGGTCTTTTCCAGGGAATCCATAAATTGTGTGTCTGTTATCGATAGGGTAAATCGCGTAATGACCAGAGCCATCCTTAACACTCCTAACGCTAAAGAATTCGAGGAATTCATTGACATCAACTAAATATCCACATTCAGAAGTTACAGTAATCAAGCACAATATGTTCCTTAGCATATTGGGGACCATTTGCGGAATTATAAGCCCTAATTGGTCGAGATATGTTAGAAGTACCTCAGGGATTGGAATAAACATAATGCAACCCATCAACAAAGCTTCGTAACACAAAAGTACGCAGGACGAATAGTTTTAGGGGATTCATTCTCC
>CM051375.1:10769522-10869522 GCA_028015245.1 Cardamine occulta
TCCGGCAGACAAACTTCAACAGAGGCAGGGACCTAGCATAAGGTTCTGATAGCTTGAAGGTTCTATTTCGACGGTTCGGACCTATAGTACGGTCCCAACGGATTGTAGGGTTGAGCACACAGAATCGTTGGGGCTTTCATAGGCTCTATTTGAGGATCGGACGCAATACTAGGATTCAGGGAATCTGAAATAATTGTTTCTTCTGAAGGATGAATAGTAGATTCAGACATAATTTTCGAGAGAAGGACCTAGTTCATAATAATCTACTTCGGTTGAAGAAAAGAGAGTCGAGACGACTAAAGTTCTTAGTTGGAAGATTCAAAAGGAGATTAACACAGCAATAAAGAGGAACAGACGACTTAAAGGAGAATGATAGAATTAATTAGTCATTATTCTTATCCTTTATTCTCTAATTTATGTATAAATATCGACCCTCATAGTCTTGTAAGGGGATCGCTCATTTCGCACAAAAGATCAATATACACAATTTTGACTATTTTTCTTGTAAAACTTAATTTCTATTTACTTGTTCATTTTCTTACAAAAATCTTATTTTACTTAATAAATATTTCATTATTTTATTGGGCGTGAGAGATCCTGTATTCACAACCACCGTACTTTTTATTTTCAATTAATCAATGTAAAGAGATGACAATGGGGATGCTGAAAGTCCTTTGGATCATGGAATGAGGATTATTGATGCTTCCTATGGGCAAGTACTAAGGTAAGTTCTAAAGCCTAAGTGAGGAAGAGTGCAAAAGAGATATCCTCAAAGCCAAGTGAGTTCCTGTCTGGGGGAGTTAATAACATCATTTTTACCCGTTTTTACTATTATTCTCATATGGTTTTATGAATAGTATGGTAGGATTTCAATGCTAGATAGGTTATTATCAAGTATTTTGAGTGTCAAAGAGGTTTTACAGGTTTTAAGGGAAGATGGACTAAAAGAAGAGCAAACCCCGTTTTAAGGCAGTTTCAAAGTATCAGAAGTTTGGCAATATTTGAAGACCTTCCCGTGCACCAAATCCAAAGCTCTTTATGCCTACAGAAAGCTAGAAGAATAAAGATTCACCTCGGACAATAATTAAAGCAATCCCTTCAGCCGTTTGGACGATGCAACCCAAAGACTGAAGACATGTCAACCTTGCTCACACCCGTGATCGAGGTCGTGCCTCTTGCTGATTCCAGCCACAAGGCCCGTGACTGGGGCCAAGCTTCTTACCAATCTCGGTCAAAGCCCCTGTGACTGACATCATAAGCCCAGCCATCTACTTGCCCAAATTGACGAATTTCACACTAAAAATCCAAAAACCAACTTTTTGAACCTCAAGGCCTATATATACTTAACTCTAAACATTAGGGTTTCGAGTGCTGCTTCACCAAATCGAGTGCTTCAACCCTGCCTTAGATACTTTGTTTCTGACTTTTAGAAGATCTTCAAGAACCCTAAGGAGCCGCACCAAATCTCTCTTGTTCGTAGAAGCCTTTGAAGTTCCACCATCTCTTTTCTCTTCAATCTCTTAATACTTTGTAATCTTTCAAACCTTCATCTTTATTTTATGCAATCTATGAATTACTTTAACCTTGCTTTAATTATTCCTTTAAGCATCCTTGAGTAATTTACTTGTTGGGTTTAAAGGGATAATCAAACGGGGGATGTGATCTATATTCTTTGAGTGGCGAGTTTTTTGTCTTTGCATCATTGCCTATACTATTCTTTCGGTCTGATCTATTTCTTAATGCATATAGTTAGCGTCATGAACTAGCTATTGATTTTAGGCATCTAGTTTTTTCTATCCGCTTGCTTAGTTTGTTTGATCCTAGGTTGGACAATTTGTTGAGAAGGTAACTTAATACTTGTATACTGTTACTCTTATGATAAATAGATCTTGGATATAATCACTATTTAAGAAAATCATCTTCAGCTTATTGCGAAGCACACAGTGCTCCAACATGAAAGAGAAGTTCTTCGATCAAGAATAGGCGAAGTGGGGGAATAATTATGCAGGATTTCTCGTGAAATTAGTATCTTGGAAGCTTCTCCATATGGTTGGCTTGCTCTTGAATCCGAAGACTTGGGCTATAACATTCTGCACTGTGTTCGGGTAATGATTAAGCAGATTGAAAGTAGGGCTAACTTGTTCTACAAAGATGCATAAACTATCCCAAGGATTTTACTCATATTGTATAAGAAATGTGACCTTGTTGGTTTGGTATTTCGCTTAATAAATATGTAAAAATAAATTCTCAATAAATGTAGGAACATAAGTATTTTGAATTTTTCATAGCTGCATCCGAATAGTCAGATTGCCTACATACCCATGCTGGGATCAAGTCAAATTGTAGTTCGTAGTATAATATATTTTAGCAAGAGCTGGAAATTAAACACAAGAGAAGCAAAACAACTCGTGTGCCGAACTTGTTAGGCACTTCGCTAATGATTTAAGAGTGAGAGGGTATACCCCTAGTCAGCCCCCCCCCCCCCAATCATTAATGAGAATGGTTCTTAAGCACTGAAACAAGACTTTAGAGTGCTTGAAATGATAAGTAACTAAGTTCCCCGTCTTGTGCCTCCATTCCTTAGGCGAGGCGCTGCCCAATGACGAGTACTTTGTACTTGGTTTAGAGGCATGAAGACATTGAACTGACTGTTCGATCCTGATTCTAACCATACATCCTTTTTTTGATAAAGGAAAATCAACGAAGAGTTGCAGGGGTCTTATTTTGGTCGCCTAAAACTGCTTCGTTGATTGGGAATTCGAGTTTGATCACCCACTTTGTAAGAAGTTCTGATTGGCAAGGGCCATGTAGAATTTTTGCAGAGGGGTAAATGTGAGAAAATATGGCTTTTTCTTCCGAATAGAAGCCACCACAGCGAGTGCGAGCTTCTCCATCATTGTATAACGAGTTTCTGGGCCTGTCAGATTTTTGCTTACATAGTAGATAGGCCATTGCTCTCCTCGATCCTCCCATATGATTACTCACTCACCGCATATTCGGAAACTGAAATATAAAAGTATAGTCTTTTGCCAATATCTGGTTTATAAAGGATCGGAGGAGTAGTGAAGTATGCTTTTAGTTGCTTAGAAGCTTTTTCGCATTTTTCACTTCAAATGAACTCGTTGTTTACTTTGAGTAGTTGATAAAAAAAGAACACAATTGTCGGTTGATCGAGATATGAACCTATTGAGGGTTGTAATCCTTCCAGTCAAACATTGTACTTATTTGAAGTTTTGTGGCGAAGGCATTGTAAAAAATGCATTGATTTGATTTGGATTTGCCTCAATACCTCGATGTGTCACTATATACCTAAGAAACTCTTCGGACGGTACACCAAAAGTGCATTTCACAGGATTAAGCTTCCTGCCATATTTGGTAAATATTTTGAAACACTGATCGAGGTGTTGAATGTGCTCGGACTCTTTGAAGGATTCAACCAAATGTCGTCAATGTAGACTTCCATGGTGTTCCCAAGTTGCTTGTCGAACATCTTGTTGACCAGGCGCTGATAAGTTGCTCCGACTTTCTTCAATCCAAAGGGCATTACTACATAACATTAAATTCCTTTGTCCATAATGAATGAATTCTTCTCTTGATCATCTGGACTCATTCAGATCTGATTATAGCTGGAAAAGGCATCCATGAGACTCCTAAGTTCATGCCCCGTAGTTGATTTGACCAAGCGGTCAATATGTGGCAAAGGAAAACTACCATTTGTGCAAGCCTTGTTGATATCAGTGAAATCAACACAAACTCTCCAGTTTCCATTGTTCTTTTTAACTACCACAGAATTGGTGAGTCAATCTAGGTATTTGTCTTTACGAATAGAACCGGCTTTGAGAAGCCTATCCATTTCGTCATTCACTGCTTTAACTCGGTCAGGACAGAGCTTTCTTTTTTTTTTTGTTTTATTGGCTTAAAGCTTTGGTCTACCTGTACCTCGTGAGAGATGATTGCAAGATCGATGCCTGGATTTTCCTGGATAGATGATGGTGGACAGATTTGATCTCCGAGAAGTTTTCCTTCGGACTCACAATCAACAAGCTGCAAGTGCACAGAAATCAATTATAGTACTTAAGGTATATCGATCCCACAAAGAGAGAAGTTGTTTTGCAAATCAGAAGGAACAAGTAAAGCTAGAACTCAATGATAAAAAGGT
This sequence comes from Cardamine occulta, assembly GCA_028015245.1. Taxonomy (NCBI): domain Eukaryota; kingdom Viridiplantae; phylum Streptophyta; class Magnoliopsida; order Brassicales; family Brassicaceae; genus Cardamine; species Cardamine occulta. The sequence goes on from CM051375.1 coordinate 10,773,682, forward strand.
TGGGTTTGTTGTGTCACCAAACAAGTATGCAAGGAAATCGATGTAAAACAATAAAAAAAATATGTAGGGTGTTCAAACGGGGTTCTGTGATCAAACAATTCAAGATAAATTCATGTAATGTCTACTCCTAAGTCTCGAACTATGAAACACGAAAGTTCGATCAACCTATTACCATAGAGAAAATCGGCTAAAATCTATATGTCGTGTAACTCAACTTCCACAGGCAACATCACATATATCGAAGCATTAAAATTAAGTTCAATCCTAATCCATAAAACTCCATAACTAAGTGGTATGTGCTTGTTATGACGTGATACTCATCCAATCTAGGTTCAAACGAACTAAGCAAGTGGATAGCATTACCTAGATGCCTAAAATCAATAGCTAGTTCATGACACTAAGTATTTAGCATTAAGAAAGAGATCAGACCAAAAGAATAGTATAGACGATTATGCAACTACAATAAACTCGCCACTTAAACCAAACAGATCACATCCCCGCTTTGATTAACACTTTAAACCCAACAAGAAAATCACTCAAGCATGCTTAAAGGAATCATCAAAGCAAGGTGAAAGTGATTCATAGATATAGAAAAAGGTTTAGAGATTACAAAATATTCAGAGATTGTAGAGAAAATAGATGGTAAAACTTCAAGCCCTTGCTTAGGGGCAAATCTCCATGCAGTCGTAAAGGAGGTGGGAGTTTACGTGCAATCCCTTGTATCACTTTGACTTGTTTCCCCTATTCTTCTTCCTTTCTTTTTCCTTCTTTCTTCTTTCTTTTCTTTCTTTCTTTTCTTTTCTTCTTTTATTTTCTTCTTTTCTTTTCTTCTTCTTCTTAGAGTTACGAAGGGGAAAAAGAGGTTAAGTATACTTGTGAAGAGTTGCAGTGTCTTATTGGTTTGAATAGGTCCTTGCCCGGCGAATGCCAATCCATAAAAAAGAAATTGAATGTCAGGTTAGGTTCAAATAGATTTTACAGATAACTTTGGTTTACCCTACTCCCCGATGTAAAGAATGTTGATTCAGCTCATAGCTTTTCTGAACTTCAGCTCATAGAGTCACCAGATAATCCAATAAAACAAGATCATGGTTCCCTAACAGTTTTGACTCTATAAAAACAAAAAACAATTTGACTTGATTAAAACAGCATTATTCTCGATGTAAAAAGTGGCAAAAGGTCTCAAGTCAACAACCTAGAAAGTGTAGCATTAGTAAAGGATGGAACATCCTTCCCCCCAGACTTACATCACACCGTCCTTGGTGAGAAAATAAGAAAGAGAACAGGATGAAAATCATAAAGAAAGAGTTACGTTTAAAAACAATGTCACCTCAAATTAGATTGTTGTTGACTAACCGGTGTTTCTTTCTTTGTTGCTTGACATCGAATGGACTCGGTCTGGTCCATTGAATTCGTTGTGAAGAACTTTTTAATTGCATCTTTCTTGAGACAAAAACGTAAAAACCATCAATAATATGCGAAAGATAAATAAAGATAATAAAAATAAAGTAAGGGATAGAATGGTGTATTATCTCCTAAATGTCCTCATATCATTAGATATTCAGTCTTTGCGCATTTGGTTGAACCAATCTTCATTTCTATCCACAAATCATGTCATCGGCTGTCACGGATCAGTCCGTGGTGTCAAGCTTCGAGAATTTCTTGATTATAAGGTCGTTTTTCAAATCTTCTCCGATCATCACTACCAAAATACTCAAATTGCCATTGAAATTCTCTAACCTTGGTGAATCGCATAGCCGCGGAACGGTGCCGGCTAGGATCGCGATGTTTGTAGTTGGCCATCTTCGAATCTGGGCTCCTTTTCCTGAATTCTCTTTGATCAAAACTTCTTAATATCCAACTTCTCATTGAGTATCAAGGTGTAGCCCTTTTGATCAAGTGGATTTGAATATTCACCCTCCTTTGTGAATCATGCGGTCGTGGTGCTCAAAAGCGTATAATTTCTTTAATATTGAATTCTTTCTCAAAACTTCCCCCGAGCATTACTCCTGAAATACTCATATGATGTTGAGTACTTAATTCTTGATCATTTGGCCAAGTGGATTTGGACATTCTTCACAAGGCACGAATGACTTGGTCGCGGCACAAAGGAATGGATGGAAACCGCCTCAACTTGCTCTAATGCAATTGATGGTATTAAGAAATGGTGCATGACTCCTCAGGGTTGTGATGTTAGCTTTGGAAAGCTCCATAGGATCAAAGATGTATCCATCAACAAAGTTCCAGAAATTCCCTCAGAACTTTTGAAAAACTCAAAAAACCATTGGAACCTCGGAACCTCGGTCACAGGGTCTTGTGACCAGAGTATGGCCTTCTTCGAACCTCGGTTACGGCCCTCTGTGACCTAGGTTTTCTTCACGTTGTCCTGCTTCAAGTTAGAGATGAGGTTTGCATGGTGGGGACTTTCAGTATTGATTTCAAGGAGATTATCAATCTGTTGCCTCTTGCATACGTTGGCCAAATGAAATTAACCACGCTTAGGATTCTTCTTGCCACTCTGATACAATCCTTTGGATGTTATTACCCTCATACCTTGCTCACAGGCCCTCGTGACCGAGGTTGGCCCTTCTTGGGACCTCTGTCACAGGCCTCTGTGACCCAGGTCGTCTCCAACTCGACTTTTTCTCTTTTCTGCTTTTCTATTTTCTTCTTTTGTGTTTTTTCTTCTGTAAAACCTGAAATAAAACATGCAAAGATCAAAAGCAAAAGGAAATCTAAAATAAAAGGGAAAAGAAAACTTACAAGTGGGTTACCTCCCACTAAGCGCGCTTGTTTGATGCATAGAATCATAGAATCTGCCCGAGTAGTTCGGATTAAGAGAATGACTGCCTCAATTGCGGTGTGCACGAGTTTGACTTATTGGTCGATCTCCAGAGGATTGAAAGTGTGATGGACATCCAGAGTGCCTCATTAAGTGTGTAACACGAGATGGCTGAGAGTAGCCGTGGTAAGCTCCAGAAGGTGAGCTAAAGAATGATCTGGAAGTGTCTCCATCCATGGTGCTGTGTCACGCCAACAGCTGCGCAAGAGTAAGGTTGTCAATCTTCTCTGAGAGAGCATCAAGGTCCATCCTCAAGGTCTCCTGAAACAATGAAAATCACAGAGAAAAATCAAAAGCACAATGTTCTAGATGTTACTCTAGTTCGTAAACTTGCAAACAAGCAATCTCTCCCCAGCAACGGCGCCAAAAACTTGATGGTGGACGGATTTGTTCTCCGAGAAGTTTTCCTTCGGTATCACAATCAAAAAGCTGTAAATGCACAGAAATCAATTGTAGTAGTTAAGGTATATCGATCCCACAGAAAGATAAGTTGTTTTGCAAATCAAGAGGAACAAGTAAGGCTAGAACTCAATAATAAAAAGGTTGGGTTTGTTGTGTCACTAATAAAAGGATTTTCACTCTCAGTTTCAATTCCTTAATACTTTCATGTCATTGCAGTATGTGAGGTGTCAATTCAAATGGGTATGATGCTAGCAATCAGGATGCAATCAGATAACAGGTAAGTCAAGCCAAATAGAGAAATTTGTTTATAAAATTAAAAACCTAAATAGAGCAGAAAAGCAGATGCAAGAAAAATAGATAAAATACCCACTCGAGTTATCAGTTCGAGTGGGGTGATCGAGCTACAAGGGAAAACAGAGCAAGGAAACCACCTGACCTAGATGATCGAATAAAGAGATCGAGTGGTGAAGGAAAACGAAAAAACATAAAAGCACTCGATCTAGATCATCGAGTGGATGCAATCGAGTGAAACTAAGAAAATGACAAAATATGGAAAGCACTCGACCTAAGTGGTCGAGTGGTAGTGATCGAGTGGTAACAGCAAAACAGAACAGTGAGCAAAAACAGAGTAACAATCAAATGGGAAATAAGATCCTAAGGATGGGATTCATGGATCAGTGATTCTCCTTGGTCTCCACTAGATGCTTAACAAAACTTCACATAAGCAATCTCTACATAATGAACATCAAAACATGGTGGCTCCACTCCCGTGATAAAGACCAACAAGCCTATACCACTTCCTAATCTTAATACCCAATCAAAGATACAAACAAACTTAGAGCAGATATCAATGAAACATAATATAGGCAAGCATTAAGAACCAATTCATTAATGTCAAAATACAGCTAAAACCTCTAAAGCCATGGGTTAAAGCCATAGATCTTTGGTATTAGTAGGTTCATGCATCTCATCAAACACCTTCTGGGTGGGAAATACCTGAGATCAAAATTACCAATCCCTTGGCTAACAAAGCATTAAGAATACCTAATCTAGAAGAGATCTATGCAATTTCAAGCTTAAACATCTAAGGAGACCAAGAATCCTACACAGATCTAACTCATCCTCAAGAATCCTAATCACTACTCAAATCCTAAAATCATGAAAAATGTTCAAACCCAGAAAATGCTAAAATCGATATATGACAGAGATAAATATGAGATGAACAAGTTTGTAGAAGAAATGAGATGCAAATTCGTAATAAATAAAGAGAGATCTAAAATACAGAAATCTAAAATGAAGAACAAGAGAGAGAAAACTAAGAGGCAGAAAAACTAGAGCTTAGGTAGCATACCCTGCTAATAAAACGTCAAGCGTATTTAAACAAAGGCTTGGAAGCCCTAAAACACACAAAAAGACAAAATAACTAATTATGGAAAAGGAAGGGAAATATACTCGAGCAGTCTGGTCAATTGCAATGGTCGAGTGGTATTGACTCTAGCAATCTGCTCGAGTGCACTGGTAGAGTGGTATTGACTTTGGTAGTCTGCTCGAGTGCCCTAGTCGAGTGCACTGGTCAATTGGTATTGACTCTGGCAGTCTACTCGAGTGCACTGCTTGAGTGTGTTAATCGAATGGTTCTGACTCTGGCAGTCTGATCAAATGCACTGGTCGAGTGGACTGCAACATCCTATTTTTCTCTCAAACGCTTGGCCACCTTGTCCAAAACAGTCTCCAAAGCTCGCTAATCACCTGATAACAACTCCAATATCCAAGATGTATGCAATGCTCATGCAAAAACTCATAAGTGTGCAAAGTGAATGAAAAGTATAGAAAATGCTATAAACAATGGATGAAACAGTGTTAAACTGATGTTAAATGTGTGCTTAAAAGAGGTAAAATCTAGACTTATCAACTCCCCCAAACTTAATCTTTGCTTGCCCTCAAGCAAAGAAACAAGAATAAGCTGGAGAAGAGGTTTGAAAATGGGATTTAGAACCAAAGCAAACTGATAAAGCAGATAACATCAATATCCTAGTTAACAGTTCTAGGATGCAAAACAGGTGAGATCCACTTAAAAACCTTAACCCTACTCATCACAACAAAATCCAGAACTCAGCCTGAGCCTACACATGCATTCAGAGTAACCGATCCCATCAACATTTATTAAATGTAACCAGTGAATCATGCTATATGCTACAATTAAACTCATTTGGTTTGAGAGACAGGTTTTAAAACTCAAAAATGGCCTTTTCTTCCTCTGGTTTAAGCACTTAGTAACTCAGATCTCTCTTTAGAATGGATTGAACTACAGGAGAATGCTAAAGGTAAAAGCCAACTGATGCATACAAGAATAGACTCCCATGACTACACAACCGACTCCTCCTAAACCTAGATAACAAAATGATCCTAGTTCTAAGCCTTTATTTTCTTTTCTCTTAAGGCAATCATTCTTTTCTCAACCCTGGATCAATCTTTATCTTTTTCCTTTTCTGATTTTCTTCTAAGGAAAGGATTTTCTATCTTTTTAATTACTTCTAGCGGATTTGGGATTTTTCATAACTGCTAGGCTGTCACTCGACCTCTTTGGTCGAGTGCTTTCATCGAGTGATATATATATATATATCCATTTAATCTTTTTCAAGAAGTATATATTATGACCTTATGGTCATACGTTTTGTGTTTTACTATACTATCTGCATATATTATGATTAACCTTATTATATTTTTCTATGAAATATACGATTTTTGAAAAGTTGAACAAGATTTAAATTTGTAAATTCCTTGATTACAAACTTATCATCACTTCCTTTTCAGTGATAAAAAGCTTGGTCCTCCTGAGTGTTTTCGCCAGTCTCGTGTCTAGGAAGTAAGTCTCGTGAAGTGTAGGGCAATTGAACCTAGAATTAAGTCTGGATTGTAGGGAGTCTGAATCTTTTAAAAACCCATTAGAATTTCATGATGAGTTCGTATTTTAGGAATTCGCTAGATAGATCTGAATCATCTTCATCTAGGAATAGATCTTCAAAAGAATCTAAAAAAGTTATAAATAGTCATGAAACTACCATAGATGACTTTCAAGGTTCAATTGACAATTGGGAAATCCCAAGAGTGCATAGAGATCAAATTTATCAAACCTAACGAATGAATTTTTTAAAAACAAATTTTTCAATTAAAACAGAAGAACGTGACATACAATTAACTAAATCTTTTGAAACAATTCATTTGTTTTCACAAAACGCTTTACAAAGACATAGAGAAAAGAATTTCAAATATATACATATTGGCTTAGTCCAAGTCGGTATAAAACCACTTTCAAAAGAAGGTCTTAATACTTCAATTTTAGCTATCTTAAGGGGTACTAGGTTCAAATTATTTGACTCTTTGCTCAGCTCTATAGAGTCAAGCCTTTGTACTGGTCCAATATCATTTGATTGTTATCCAAATTTCACCGTTTCTTTAAATGATAGAAATATTCTGAAATCTCTGGTTTTACAAGTTAAAACACATAACTTTGAAATGATCGAAGGATCGATTCGGATTGCTTTGGTTTTTAGATTACATTATAAAGCCATGACAAGTGGTTTTTCTTCAAAAGTAAAAATATCGAGTAAAAAGGGTGAAACCCTCTTACTCCAAACCGATCTTTCAAAATCAAACTCTGTTATTCTGAGATCGATTCAATGGAAAGATGTAAACCTTCCAGATGAATGGATCCTTGAAGGAGTAACCCATCCAAAACCTCAGAACCCTGTAGAACCAATAGAGCCAAACACACGTTTAAAAAATATTGAACAATCTGATGACGGAAAAGTGAAGCTTTCCTTCATTAGACATAATGATAAAAAAACTGAAGATGATTTAGCATATGAATCCTCTTCAAATATGGATACAATAGACTTAGGAAGAGTCTTCCAAATAGGTCGTGGTTATCCGATTCAAGAATCCAGATACCAACCATGTTTCTCAACTTCTGATATTCCAAATTCAATCTTGAGAAATGTTGATTTTTGAACACAGATTCCAAAACCTGTTTATATGTCAAGAAATAGTCTTGAACAAAATGAATTTGTCACGAAATCTGAACCAACTAGCCCAACATTTTCAGCTTTCACTGATATGGCTAATGAATTAAATACTTTAGAAAAAGATTTTCAGATAAATAAAAAACTCTTACGAGAAGAATTCTACTCAAAAAATAACTTACAAAAAAGAAATTGGTATTTTAAAGGATTCTCAAAAATCAGAGAAGAAATACAAGAAGAATATTATGAATACCTTAATAAAAACAGAGTTCAAATTTTATTTTTTAATTGGTTTGAAGATTATACAGAAGAAAATAAAATTTATTATCCTTTTTCAAAAATCGCAAATCCTATTACCAACCGAAACAAGGGTTATGAGTGGGAAACACTTACTAATGGTAAAATAATTCGTTCAAATCACCCCCCTCAACAAGGAATAAAGCTTGAATTATTGGGTAAACCAATCGAAGCAATCCCTTTTAAAATCCCTTAGGAAGATGATAAGACGAATGTCAAAAATATCATCCTTCAAAACAATTTTTCAAATACTAATCTTGGCACAATAAGTAAACAACTTGATAGGATTGAAAAAACAATTCTAAAACAAACAGATCACCCAAATGAAACTCCATCTAATAAAAAAACTAAAACTTCCAATTTTCAAACCATTTCAAATTTCAGATAATAGTGTTAAAACTTGCCAAAACACGAATATTGAATTCATACGCGCTCTTCAAAGCCAACTAAGCAACATAGAAATAGGGGAAAATAGTAAACATCAAGCTTACGATGTCCCTGATACCCCAACTTCTAAAGCCCAAAGAAATCCTAGAAATCTCGAAACACAAAGTTCAAATATTCAAATAAATACTCTATGTCATGAATCAGATTCTGATAAACCCACAAAACAATTTTCAAACAATAGAATAAACCGTCTTGATTGGAGAAACAATCATGAAAACCAAATAATAACGGCACCAGATCTAGGACAAATTCAGCCAATCGAACAATCTAGGTTTAACTCTTCTTCAGTCTATGACTGGAATCTAGATGGAATATCTGAATATAACATTTTAAATTTTCTCCAAAAAATGACAATGGCTGCAAATGCCTATAGAACACAAATAGGTAATGAAGATAAAACTGTAGCCGAACTCTTTATAGCTGGCTTTTCAGGACAGCTTAAAGGATGGTGGGATAACTATCTTAATAACCAGCAACGAGGAGAAATTCTTGATGCTATAAAAATAGATGAAGAAGGAATGCCAATTATAGATAATTTTGGAAACACGCAACAAAATGCGGTAGCAACCCTAGTCTTGGCTATAACCCTTCATTTCAGAGGAGATCCTTCAGTCCTCAGAGACAAAAACACTGAACTCCTCTCAAATCTTAAATGTAAAAAATTAAGTGATTTCCAATGGTATAAAAACACATTCCTCACTAGAGTCCAACTCCGGCAAGATTCAAATCAACCCTTCTGGAAAGAAAAATTTCTTGCTGGACTACCAACACTCTTAGGAGAAAAGGTCAGAACAAAAATTAGAGAATCTAGTGGTATCCAAATAATAGATTATGACGATTTCACTTATGGTGAATTAGTTAGTCTTGTCCAACAAGAAGGTCTTAAGATCTGTCAAGATTTAAAACTCCAAAAACATCTCAAATGGGAACTTAAAAGAACAAAAATAGAGTTAGGGTCTTTTTGCAAACAATTTGAAATAGATCCTACCAATAAAAAGCGATGTGCATGAAATTGTAAACCAGCATACTATTCCAAAAAATCAAAATTTACAGAAAACTTTAAAATTATAGGCCACGAGAAAATTCCTGGAATAAACCTCGAAGAGAGAACCCCTGGAATAAATCTCGAAAAAAATTTAAACCACAAGAATTCCAAAACAAACCTTTTTATAAAAATCTAACATGTTATAAATGCAATAAGAAAGGACATACTTCGAAATACTGTCGCTTAAATAAGAAAATCCAAGAACTCAATCTTGGAGAAGAAATCACAGACAAAATATCAAATCTTTTTCTAGAATACTCTACATCATCTAGTGATTACGATTCTGAGCCCTCTTCTGAAGAGGCCTTGCAAGTTGATGAACTAAATGGTTCATCATCCTGCTCGGACTCAGATAATAAGAAAATTCAAGTAATCACAAAAGATCAAGAATTCCAACTAGAAATCTTGAATTCAATCTCAGACCCCCAACTAAAACAAAAACTTATGGAAACAATTATTTCATCAATAGATGGAAGTCAAAAAACAGAAAATCCTACAAAACCCAAGTATCCGTCAAATACAAACTCATCATATAACCTGACAAATAACACTTCTAAAACGACTCTCCAATCACTTCAAATTGAAATCAAAGATGTAAAAAATGAGCTCAAACATCTAAAAGAAAAACAAAAAACCGATTCCGAATATTTTCATTCAATATTAGCTTCTAAACATGAAGACTCCAGTTCGGAGGAACATGAAAACAATTACCCAGAAAACATAGAAGATGAGATAGTAGAACAAATACAATCTCTAAACACTATGCCAAATGATTTCCTCTTTGTACTAAGAGAAATCACCTCTCGAAAATACAAAATAAAAATTACAATTCTTTTCTCAAAAAACTATAAACTAGATACAATTTCACTTTTTGATACGGGTGCAGACCTAAATTGCATAAAAACAGGTCTTGTACCAAGATGTTTCCACCATAAAACAAATGAAAAACTCTCAGCAGCAAACAACTCAAAACATAGTATAACGTCAAAAACAGAAGCTTCAGTATTAAAAGATAATGTTCTTTTCAAAACTGCTTTTGTCCTCACAGATGATATATACCAAAATATCATTCTCGGAACGCCATTTATAAGCTTAATAACACCTTACAAAGGTAACGAAGATTCAATCTCCTTCAAAACTCAAGATAAAAAATTATCCTTCGAATTCATGGAAACTCCAAAAAAGAGAAGCCTAAACTTAATAAAAGCTTGCTCAATACAAAAAAATTCTATAAATTCTCTAATAAATAGCAAAAATTCCACTTAGAAAACTTGCAAACAGAATTTCTTATTGAAAAGACAAAGGAATCAGTAGAAATTTCAATTACAAAAGAAAAAATTTCAAAACTAAATAAACTTTTCGAAGAACAACTATGCTCCGACTTACCAACAGCCTTCTGGGATAGAAAACAACACATAGTTGATCTACCCTATGAAGAAAAATTTGATGAAAAAGAAATTCCTACAAAAGCTCGCCCAATACAAATGAACTCTGATTTAGAAAGCCATTGTAAAAAAAAAATTCAGAACTTTTAAACAAAAATTTAATTTCAAAATCAAGATCTCCATGGTCTTGTGCAGCTTTCTATATGAATAAAAATTCTGAAATAGAAAGAGGAACTCCAAGACTTGTGATAAATTATAAACCTTTAAATACGGCATTAAAATGGATTAGATATCCAATACCAAATAAAAAAGACCTCCTTCAAAAACTTCATTCCGCACACATATTTTCAAAATTCGATCTAAAATCAGGATTTTGGCAATACAACAGCATTTACTGTTCCTTTTGGACAATACCAATGGAACGTACTGCCTTTCGGTTTAAAAAATGCACCTTCGGAATTTTAAAGAATAATGAATGATATATTTTCAGATTATTCTAAATTTTGTATCGTATATATTGATGATATACTTATATTTTCAGACTCGATTGACGAACATTTCAAACATCTAAAAACATTTTACTATGTTGCACGCGAAAATGGACTTGTTCTTTCCAAAACAAAGATGTCTTTATTCCAAACTAGAATAAGATTTCTTGGTCATTACGTTTCAAAAGGCATGATAAAACCAATAGAAAGATCATTAGAATTTGCAAATAAATTTCCTGATAAAATCTTAGATAAAACCCAGTTACAGAGGTTCCTAGGAAGCCTTAATTATGTTCTAGATTTTTGTCCAAACATCAATAGATTAGCTAGACCCCTTCATGATCGTCTGAAGAAAAACCCAACCCCTTGGACAGAAGAGCATACCGCTGTAGTCCAACGAATTAAAAAACAAGTCTTAGAAATCCCATGCCTGCATATAGCGGATCCAAATTTGGGAAAAATTATGGAAACAGACGCCTCTGATCTGGGATACGGGGGCATTCTAAAACAAAAAGAAACAAATGGTCGTGAAAATATAATCCAATTTACTTCATCTCATTGGAATGAAACTCAAAAAAATTATTCGACCATTAAAAAGGAAATACTAAGTATAGTTTTATGTATACAAAAATTTCAAAGTAATCTTTTAAATCAAATTTTTTTACTAAGAATTGATTGCAAAAGTGCTAAAGATGTTTTACAAAAAGATGTTAAAAATCTTGCATCAAAACAGATTTTTGCACGATGGCAGGCTTTACTACGTATTTTTGATTTTGATATAGAATATATTAAAGGAGATACAAATTTTGTTCCAGATTTCTTGACTCGAGAATTTCTCCAAAACAGGTATGATGCCACTAAAGACGGTTGATAGGGGAAAAAACCCTGCTTCAGGCCGAAACACAACCCTGGATCACAATTACAAAAACGAAACCAGAAAAAGAACAAAAAACTCTTCAAACCCCTGAGAAATCTTGGAACAAATACGGTCCTTACAACAAGCTTTCGAAAAGAGTTTTTCAAAACAAGAGAAATGTAGTTTCTCGAAACCACCCTCTTCTCTTGCAATTTCTGAAATACCTGAAGCCACCTTAAGAATGATTTCAAAACAAAACCAGGCTTCAAAACAAATTTCAAAACCTTTAAACAATTCACAAATTGTTTTAAAGGAATTTTCACAAAATCCTCCTTCGGAATATTTTGAAAAACCGACTTATCAAAATGTAATTACAATAGAGAAAGACTTTTTTGTTGAAAATGATCCGTATTTCACGATCGAAAAGCTTTTTGGAAAAAATCAGTTTTTCAAACCATACAATTCTGAAAAAACTATATTATTTTACCAAACAATTTTAGAAATCACGGGATCGGTTACTTTCAAACATAACTTTTTGGATGAAAGTCACACGGCTCCTGCTTATTCTACTTTTAAAATTCATGATATTATTTCCCCAAGAGATTGGGATTATGATCTCAATGATAATATAAAGTTTCCAGAAAATTGTTCAAATCTCTCTTGTTACAATCCCATTCAATTACTGGGATTATTACCAAGCTTGGTACAATGCTTTCCTGATTCAATCCCCTAAACACAAACACACGTGGTTGATCTTTTTCGACACCACATGTAACCTATCTAAATCTCCTCTTTGGTTTAATCAATGGTGGAACAACTTTGGTTCTGTCATAAACATTTTCAAACCCCAGATAAATAAATCCTTCCAAATCTTTAAAACCAGTTTCATACCATCTGAAGATGAAAAAAGATTTCCCGCCTTGGCCCTCTTTCATTCCAAATTCCATTTACCTTGGATTTTCTCATGGACTTTTGAATTTCCGGATGATATAATACCCATTATCAGACGAAGATTTAAAATAAAATGGTGGGATAAATACAGAATCCCCTCGAATCTATATCCTTCAAATATCCCTGAATGGATTCGATCACAAAATTCCAAAACTCTTAATCCACCAACTCCACAAAAATTAATCCAAACACCAGAAATTACTCTCTTCCTAGCCCAAAAATCAAAAATGCTGTCTATGTTAGCAGCTGCAAAGTCAGAAGAAGAAATCAAATCAATCTCGATGCAATTTCTACCAACGATATCAACACAGAGCTCCCAAGCATCCGGAAGCGAACCCAAAATAGACGAAGACGATTTGTAAAAAAAAAAAAAAAAAAAAAAAAAAAAAAAAAAGGTCATCTTAACACCTGATAAGTTAAGGCTATTCCGAAGTAAACGGCTTCGGTAAAAAATAATCAAATCCGTTTATAGCTGATGCTTTGCTAAAAAGCATAAAAGATGTACAAACATCTCTCTAAAAACAAGTCCAAACAACGGAGTACAAGGGCAACATCAAACATCGAAATCTGAATACTACTTCAAAACCGACTCCGCAAAATCCGCAATCAACCACAGAAGAGGTCGGCCACAAATCCGGTTTCAACTGCAAAAGCAAAAGACAAATCCATCAAAATCGCCATCAAAGTTATCAGCAACAAAGACCCACTACAAAAGCAAAAGACAAATCCGTCTAAATCCACTACGAAAAGCAGACGACAGGAAGCATCTCGAGGCTACCACCAAACGCACTACAAAAGCAAAAGATGAAGCTATCATTCAAAATTACTAAATAATTTAAGTTTTTAAATACACATGTAAACTTCTATATAAGAAGTATCGTGCAGCTCTTCCAGAGGACACGCATAGACTCTCTCTCTCTAAAAAACCCTCTCACCTCTTCCATCTCGAGTCTAGAATTCTCTTCTTCCGTTTTTTAATTTTTAAGTTTTATAAATCTGAACTTGTATTAAATTTTATAAATAAAAAGGCCAATTCTACTATCAACGCCTCTCGAAATACAACCAGTCAATCTTACTTCACTCTAAGACTCGGTTCCCCCAATACATGGTAAAGGGGTTGTGAAAAGATTGATTGAGTGTATTGTATTGATCCGACCTCCTGGTATCAGAACTCAACCATAAGGTCATAAGAAGAAACACACATATATATATATATATATATATGTGTTTCTTCTTATCTTTTTCATGCACAGAGCCTATTTCTTATCTTATCTTTTCTTTCCCAATCCTTTACTTGACACAAATGTTTTTAACGGTCCTCTCCAAAGAATTCTTAGCACTCTCATTCTTTTCTTTCTTTTTCCACTCTTTCTTTTCAAACACAGACCCACACCCAAAGCTCAAACTCCCTAATCCTAGTATGGTTCCAAAAGTGTAAACCAGAATCTACATGGGAAACCATTCTTGTCGGCCTAAACCTAATACTTTCTCTTTATTTCAATCCGGAACAACGCCTACCACTCAGAAATAGTTTAGGGTTTGAAAGAAGGGTGAACTTTGTATTTTGGGGGAACTGCTCCAAAGATGGGAGCAGCTACTTGGAATAACAAGGGTAGTAAAAGGAAAAAGAGAATCCAAGTATTTTTTGGTATCCATGAGTTCAAATGCAACAAATAGACATGATAATTAAAGTTCAGATTAGGATATAATAGATAGGGATTGGTTAATAAATCAAAGCATGCTTCAACTAAGACTAGAGTTATGAACTAAGATTCCAATTATGGTTCAGTCTTACTTTTCAATCTCACAAGAAAGCATCAAACAACTAGAAACGAGGACACTGAGGCTATATGATGAATCAACTTGCTTGCAAGGTTAGATTCATCATTATCCCCTATGCAATGCAACTATCCTGTACAACATAAGACTAGACTCAATCCTAAAATGTAAATGAAACTACATGAAACTCTGTTTTTTTAAATCAATTTTTGAACTTTTTTAAATTTTTATGATTTTTATATGCAATAGATGCATACTCAATGAATGCAAAATTTGAAATAAAAAATAGAAAACAATGCCAAACACATCTCAAACCCTCCCCCAAATTTAAATTACACAGTCTCTTGTGTAATAAAAATTCAAAGAAGAGTTGAAGAGATAAAAAGAAATCAAAACAAAAGATGCAATGGTATATACAGTGAAAGGTTTGGAGTTGGTACCTCATGGTGGTGTGAAGAAGGAGGCGACTGATTCCTCCATGCTCTCTCTAGTGTCTCCAGGCTAGATGTGGCTTGGCTCGACGTGGTGGTCGAATTTGGTGATTAGCTCGACGTGCTCCTCGAGTCTGGACGTAGAGTTAAGCCCTTCTGGCGGCTTTCCTAGAGCTCCTTTAGATAGATGAAACCATGTATCATCTGGATCATACTCATCGTATAACCATCTCCTAAACTCATTCATCATAATTTTCTCAAAGGGTATTTCCTTGGTTCAGCGACACTCACTTCATTGGTGAGGGTGAAGTATCACAGAAGCAATCTCTAGACAATGAACATCAAAATAAGGTGGCTCCACCTTGTGGAGGTTATCACGGGAGTTGATTCATCACATAGCCTCACCAAAAAATACTTGGATTCTTTTTTTCCTTTTACCACCCTTGTTAATCCAAGTAGCTGCTCCCATCTTTGGAGCAGTTCCCCCAAAATACCAAGCTCACCCTTCTTTCACACTGTAAACTATTTCTGAGTGGTAGGCCATGTTCTGGATTGAACTAAAGAGAAAGTGTTAGGTTTAGGCCGACAAGAATGGTTTTCCATGTAGATTCTGGCTCACACTTTTTGAACCAGACAAGGTTTAGGAGTTTGAGCTTTGGGTGTGGATCTGTGTTTGAAAAGAAAGAGTGGAAAAAGAAAGAAAATAATGAGAGTGCTAAGATTTCTTTGGAGAGGACAGTTAAAAACATTTCTGTCTAGTAAAGGATTGAGAAAGAAAAGATAAGATAAGAAATAGGCTCTGTGCGTGAAAAAGATAAGAAAAAAATATATATATACATCGCTCGATAAAGCACTCGAC
Organism: Cardamine occulta; assembly: GCA_028015245.1. Taxonomy (NCBI): domain Eukaryota; kingdom Viridiplantae; phylum Streptophyta; class Magnoliopsida; order Brassicales; family Brassicaceae; genus Cardamine; species Cardamine occulta. The sequence goes on from CM051375.1 coordinate 10,789,486, forward strand.
CAAAGAGGTCGAGTGACAGCATAGCAGTTATGAAAAATCCCGAATCCGCTAGAAGTAATTAAAAAGATAGAAAATCCTCTCCTTAGAAGAAAATCAGAAAAGGAAAAAGATAAAGATTGATCCAAAGTTGAGAAAAGAATGATTGCCTTGAGAGAAAAGAAAATAAAGGTTTAGAACTAGGATCATTTCCTGAATCTAAGTTTAGGAGGAGTCAGTTGTGTAATCAAGGGTAGATGGGAGTCTATTCTTATATGCATCAGTTGGTTTTCACCTTTAACCTTCTCGTATAGTTCAATCCATTCTAAAGAGAGATCTCAGTTACTAAGTGCTTAAACCAGAGGAAGAAAAGGCCACTTTTGCCTTTTAAAACCTGTCCCTCAAACCAAATGAGTTTAGTTGTAGCTTATAGCATGATTCACTAGTTACACTTAATGAATGTTAAAGGGATCGGTTACTCTGAATGCATGTGTAGGCTGAGGCTGAGTTCTGGATTTTGTTGTGATGAGTAGGGCTAAGGGTTTTAAGTAGGTTTCACCTGTTTTGCATCCTAGAACTATTAACTAGGATATTGATGTTATCTGCTTTATCAGTTTGCTTTCGTTCTAAATCCCCACTTTCAAACCTCTTCTCCTGCTTCTTCTTGTTTGTTTACTTCAGAGCAAGCAAAGATTAAGTTTGGGGGAGTTGATAAGTCTAGATTTTACCTGTTTTAAGCATACATTTAGCATCAGTTTAACATTGTTTCATCCATTGTTTATACCATTTTCTATACTTTTCATTCACTTTGCACACTTATGAGTTTTTGCATGAGCGTTGCATACATCTTGCACATTGGAGTTGTTATCAGGTGATTAACGAGCTTTGGAGACTGTTCTGGACAAAGAGGCCAAGCATTTGAGAGAAAAATAGGATGGTGTAGTCGATTCGACCAGTGCACTCAACCAAACTGCCAGAGTGCAGTCCACTCAAGCAATGCACTCGAGCAGACTGCCAGAGTCAATACCACTCAACCAGTGTACTCGAGCAGTGCACTCGACCAGTGCACTCGAACAGATTGCCAGCATCAATGCCACTCGACCAGTGCACTCGAGCAGATTGCCAGAGTCTGTACCACTAAAACAGTGCACTCGACCAGACTGCTCGAGTGGATTTCTCTTCCTTTTCCCTAATTAGTTATTTTGTCTTTTTGTGTGTTTTAGGGCTTACAAGCCTTTGTATAAATACCCTTGACATTATATTAGCACGGTGTGCTACCTAAGCCCTAAGTTTTTCTGCCTCTTAGTTTTCTCTCTCTTGTTCTTCATTTTAGATTTTTGTAACTCAGATCTCTCTTTATTTATTACGAATTTGCATCTTGTTTCTTCGACAAACTTGTTCATCTCATTTTTATCTCTCTCATATATTGATTTTAGCATTTTCTAGGTTTGAACATTTGTTCATGATTCTAGGATCTGAATAGTGATTCTTGGCCTCTTTAGATGTTTAAGCTTGAAATTGCATAGATCTCTTCTGGGTTAGGTGTTCTTAATGTTTAGTTAGCCAAGGGATTGGTAATTTTGATCTCAGGCATTTCCCACCCGGAAGGTGTTTGATGAGATGCCTTAACCAACTAATACCAGAGATCTATGGCTTTAACCCATGGCTTAAGAGGTTTTAGCTGTATTTTGACATTAATGAATTGGTTCTTAATGCTTGTCGATATTATGTTTCATAGATATCTGCTCTAAGTTTCTTTGTGTCTTTGATTGGGTATTAAGATTAGGAAGTGGTAGAGGCTTGTTGGTGTTTATCACGTGAGAGTAGCCACCTTGTTTTGATGTTCATTGTCTAGAAATTGCTTCTATGAATTTTTGTTAAGCATCTAGGAGAGACCAAGGAGAATCACAGATCCATCAATCCCATCCTTAGGATCTTATTTCCCATTTGATTGTTACTCTATTTTTGCTTGCTCTGTTTTGTTCTGTTTTGCTTTGTTTATGCTGTTACCACTCGATCACTACCACTCGACCACTTAGGTCGAGTGCTTTCTATACTTTTGTCATTTTCTTAGTTTCACTCGATTGCATCCACTCGATCATCTAGATCGAGTGCTTTTATGTTTTGTCATTTTCCTGCACACCTCGATCTCTTTACTCGATCATCTAGGTCGAGTGGTTTCCTTGCTATGTTTTCCCTTATAGCTCAATCACCCCACTCAAGCTAGCAACTCGAGTGGGTCTTTTATCTATTTTTCTTGCATCTACTTTTCTGCTCCATTTAGGTTTTTTATTTTATAAATAAATTTCTCTAGTTGGCTTAACTTACCTATTATATGATTGCATCCTGATTGCTAGCATCATACCCATTTGAGTTGACACCTCAGATACTGCAATGACATGATAGTATTGAGGAATTGAAACTGAGTAAAAACCTATTATCACATTACCTAGATGCCTAAGATCAATAGCTATTTCATGATGCTAACTATATGCATTAAGAAAGAGATCAGACCGAAAGAATAGTATAGACGATTATGCAACTACAATAAACTCGCCACTTAAACCAAACAGATCACATCCCCGCTTTGATTAACACTCTAAACCCAACAAGAAAATCACTCAAGCATGCTTAAAGGAATCATCAAAGCAAGGTGAAAGTGATTCATAGATATAGAAAAAGCTTTAGAGATTACAAAATATTCAGAGATTGTAGAGAAAATAGATGGTAAAACTTCAAGCCTTCTACGAACAACAAGGCTGGTGCAGCTCCTTCCGAGGCGGCAGGGCTCTGATGTCATGATGAATATGAACTAGGGTTTTGGTGAGGAAGATCAGGTGAGTCACACGAAACCCCTAAGGTTTAGATGAGTATTTTTAGGTCTTGGGGCACAAGAAGTCGGTTTTAGGGTTCAGGAAGCTAAACTCATCATTTTGGTAAGTGTGGAGGCAGAGGGGTCGGGCCTCGGTCACAGGTTCTTGTGACCGAGGTGCCCAACAGGCCAGGCCTCGGTCATGAGTGCTTGTGACCGAGGTGATGGAGCTTTGGCTTCAGTCAGCATGTCTTCACTCCTCAAGAAGCATCTTTCAAACGGCTGATTATGTTGCTTTGATTCTTGTTCCAAGTTAAGCTTGACTCTTCCAGCTTTCCAATGATATAGAGAACTCTAAATTTGGTCCACGGGAAGATCTCCAAGTGTTATCAAACTTCTGGTGCTCTGAAACTGCCTTAAAACCAGTTTTGCTCCTCTTTTGGTCCATTTTCCCATAAAACCTGTAAAACCTCTTTGACACTAGCAATACTTGATAATGGCTTATTAAGCCTTGAAATCACAGCAATCTCTCATAAAACAATATGAAAAATCATAGTAAAAACGGGTCAAAATACGATTTTCACTACGCGCTCCGGATGTTCTTGATCAATGGCGACCTCAAGGGACACCTCGGTGGATTGCTGTCCGCTAGGAAATGCTGAACCTTTTGATTCCTCGAGGCTTGTTAATTGCTATTGAATTTTTAGCATTTGACTCGTGAGGTAGCAGGATCTAGACATTTCTTGATCTCCTTTAACTGTCCCAATTCCATTTGGAGTTGGAAACTTCACACATTGGTGATAGGTGGAAGGTACTGCTTTCATTTGGTATATCCAAGGGGTCCCCAAAATGATGTTGTACACAGTCGGTCGATCAAAAACTGTAAATTCAATGATCTTTGAAACTCCTGCTGCGAGCACATGTAATTTAATGCTGCTAAGTGACATGTATGTTTTGCTTGTGAAAGCAATGAGCAGGGTTGGAGGTCCAACTATATCCGCCCTGTTAATCCCCATCTTTTGTAGAGTACTTACGAAAATGAGGTCAACTGAACTTTCAGAATCAATTAAGACTTTGGAAACTTCAAAGTTATAGTAAGGTATCGATCCCACAGAAAACAGAGTGCACTATAGATCAAAAATTCTTAAACAAAGCTAGAATAAAATATGGGGATTTGGTTGTCACGAAAAATCCGTAGCTTATTATCCTAGGTCGGAACACCCAGGTTCTGGTCCATAAGTAGTGACAATTGCCCTATGAAGACTCGCTTTCACTACGGCCCTGGTGGGTTCCCTTAACCAAGCCACTGCCTATGAGTTGCCGCTATGAGCTATGCCTTCCTTTGCGAGTATCCAGTCTGGAAGGCGGGCGCCTAACAAGTCGGACTTGCTTGCCTCGATACGCTTAACAAAAATGCAATAAATAAATTGATTTAAATTTAATAAAAGAAAGAGTTGGGATTGGGTAAATCTCAGCGATTTAATAATTAATTGGACATCTAACCGGATTAGGATTTAACGAAATACAAATCTAGAACTCGGAACACTATTAACAAATAAACCACCTTTCGAATGTGAATATTATGTTAGACATAAATCAGTTAGGACCCTATGCTAGCATTTTAAACAAGTCTGATAAGCTCACTTAGTAATCTAACCTCGACTTTCATCGGCTAACAATTACCCAGCCTACAAACTATTGATTCCAAATAATCTAACCAATTATTAGTTGTATTAGAAAACCTATAGATTAGTTGCCAGATTCGTCAACCTAACAATAGCATTAGGACCATAGAAATAGAGATCTAATTCATAACCCTAATCTATAACAATATCCTAATTAACCACTAAAATCCCCTTGAATAAATCCATTCTCCCAACAAATAGATCTACTCAGACATGACAGAGAACATAGAGATCATGATGGATGAATTTATTGATGACATATGAAAACGAAATTAAGAATAATCAAGCAATAGGATATAAGATTCAAAGAGAAAAGTAGCTCTAATAACTCTCAAAAGAAATAGTGAAAAACTCTGTAAAAATGGTCTCTGACAGCCTCTCTCTGACTCTCACACGAGCCTCTCTTATTTATACAGATCCCCTAGGTTTAAGTCGGATTAAAATAAATAAATTGGAAAATCCCAAACGCATGATCGATCAATCCTCGTGGATCAGTCGATCTCAATCTTCAAAATGCACCACTTCATTAATTCGTCATTCTGGTTGATCCTCCTTCAGATCGGTCGATCCAAATGCATATCCAATTATTCCTTGAAATGTATAAACGTCCAAAGTTGTTCCATTTCATCCATTTAGCTCCAATGACTTGTAAACCTGAGAAAATACCAAAAAGACACAAAAAGACACAAAACCTAGTCCTAGACTCAATAAGGGCTATAAAAACATATGAAATCAAGGTATAAAACCCTTAAAATCATGGCACATCACTTCTTTACCACCTACCACAACTACTATACCTAAACACACAATACCATATCCCATTTCCTATGTGGTATCTTTTGATAAACTTATTCCGACTATTCAGTCATATATCCTTTCCTATAGCCTTGAAACAGAACCCAAAACGTTCCATCAGGCTATAAAATCTGAAAAATGGGAAGGTGCATCTAATGAAGAGCTTCATGCTCTCGAACTTAACAAAACTTGGATTGTGGAATCTTTATCTCCGGGTAAAAATGTTGTGGGCTGCAAATGGGTCTTTACTATCAAGTATAATCCTGGTGGCACAGTTGAGAGATATAAAGCACGACTTGTTCCTCAAGGCTTTACACAGCAAGAAGATATTGATTATTTAGATACTTTTTCTCCAGTTGCTAAACTAACAAGTGTGAAGCTTTTGCTTGGCCTGGCTTCTGCTACAGGTTGGAGCTTAACACAGATGGATGTGTTGAATGCTTTTCTTCATGGAGATTTGGATGAAAAGATATATAAGAGCCTTCCTCAAGGATATACTCCTCCTCAGGGTACTGTTATGCCTCCAAATTTGGTTTTTCGTCTTCTCAAATCTCTTTATGGCCTCAAGGAAGCGTCTAGACAGTGGTATAAGAAGCTTTCTTCGGTTTTCTTTGGTGCAAACTATATCCAATCACCTGCTGATAATACTTTGTTTGTCAAAGTAAACTCTGGATCATTTGTTTCTGTGTTGGTATATGTTGATAATATCATGATAGCTATCAATGATAATGCTGCACTGGAGCACTTGAAATCATTGTTGAGGGCAGAGTTCAAGATCAAATATTTGGGTCCAGAGCATGATTCTTTCTTGGTTTAGAGATAGCCAGATCTTCTCAGGGCATCTTGGTTTGTCAATGAAAATATGCTTAGAACTTATTGGAAGATGTTGCCATACTAGGGTGTAAGCCTAGTTATGTCCCTATGGATCCGACTCTACATCTCACTAAGGATATGGGAACACAGGTGCCTAATCCAACTTCATACAGGGAGCTTATTGGTCAATTGTTATACCTTACAATCACCAGGCCAGATATTACTTTTGCAGTTCATCAACTAAGCCAATTCATCTTGGCTCCTTCTGATATACATCTTCAGGCTGCACATAAGGTACTTCGATACATTAAAGCTAATCTTGGCCAAGGTTTGATGTTTTATGCTGATTCGGTGTTATCTTGGATATCCGATTTCCGTGTTTGATCCAAGGGATGTGGAATGGAAACCTGTGAAAGCTGTACGTCTGTCTGATTTGTTTATCTCACTTATCTTGAGTTAAGAATGGCGAATTTTGGTGATTTTGGGAAGGTATCAGAGCATGTATTATTGGGATTATTACCAAGACAGAGATATATGGTGCAGATAGTGATCACGTTGGAAAGACGTGGCAATGGTGAGATTTGGGGGAATGTGGAATCAACCTCGTGTGTGCTTTCATGTTTGATGTATCCTTGGATTGAGCATTCTCGAACTGTTATGGTATGATGATTCTTTGATTAGTTTAGACTGTTGTTGTTGGTGAATTATGACGTTTTATTTAGCCTCAAGTCTTACTTAATTAGACTTTCATGAACTTTCCATGTCAAGAAATGTTTTTTTTTTTAATACCAGGAAGTTCTAGACCAAAGTCCGTAATTCTCTCAACTCCAAAAACACAACATGTAATATTAGTTTTGTCCCAAACGATTACAAAATGAATAAATAAATAAAGAAGAGAGTGAATATTCTTAGGGGAAACATGTAGGAGACTTTTTTTTTTGGAAAACCACCAAAATTTGAGGATAAGTTCTGCCTGTTAAGTGTAATGTGCTTGTAAAGTCATTTTTAACTTTCCGCGTAGCCATTTTTATACTTAGCATTCCTAAAATAATATCATAAAATAACTCAACCTAATATATCATCTTTAATAGCAGTTACCAAAATCGTGCTATTATAATGTGATATCATTGCCTATTTGTTTTTGAAGTGAAGTGGGTGTCGAAGCTTGATGGTTGAGAACGAATGATAGGTAATCGAAGCTTTGCGTATCAGAAGGTTGGAAAGTCGGGAGGAGCCGAGGTTGACGATTCGACCGAGATTCGGAACCCCAAGATTGAATTTTTCACCGAGTCTCGATCTTGCGGAAGTCCTGTAGAAGTCGGTTTGCTTGGTCGGAATTAAATAATTTGCTCGATTCTCTCCCTAATTTTCGATTAGTTTAATATGACAATTATCCTCCTTATTTATCGAGGTAATTTCTACCTAATCCTCTCACCTAACCCAACTCATTAACAGGTACCTCGGGAGTCGAGCTTTGGTGGTAGGTTACTTCAGCAGGCGTCTTGGGACTCGAACTTCTGCGATAGATTGACTCTTTTTCCATTGTTGGCTTTTCGCCATTTAGACCTATTTCTGGGATATAATTAACGGGTTTGAATTTGAAATTAAAACTAAAAAGAGATCTATATACTAAAAAATAGACGCCTTCACCTTTTATAGATCGGTGTTTAAGCATTCAAAAACATGCTAGTTTGAAAATATTAATATAGTTTTGTCAAAATTTGGTGTTAAACGTTTTCTGAACATGTAGTTAAGACTTAACCATATTTTAACCATTTTAAAAGTTAATTTAAATATTCATGAGTTTGAAAATGTATATCACGGATCTGTCTCTGTTACCATTAGCCTAATGACCAATCATATCATGTATAATTTTTTTGTTTATCGCCTTTACTATCAGTCTATCACTAAGTGCTAAAAGCGCGTTTAATTCGTAATCGTTCAAAATGAAAGATACTATACAGACGATGCCAAAAAAAAGAAAAAATTAATGGTATTTAGGCAATCGTATAAGTCAACAAGTCTTTCAACTTTCACATTGATTGTTAACGGGTCTTTCAATATAAGTTAACACGCGTTGACAAATATATTTATTTACCACAAATATCGTTAGAGAATGGTACTAGCATGACATTCATTATATTACTGGGCCAACGCCTACAAAATACTATTTTGTAAATTGGGCTCGTACAGGATATATCTGATAGATAGATCTTACATAATTTGGTTTCAACCCCCTTCCTTGTCAACACGCTGGAATGGACATTGTTTTACAAAGATACATTTCGGTAACATGGGAGTAGCTCCGTGAAAAAAAACCTAAAGTCGTATGGAGCAGGTTAATCTGGTTTGCCCAAGCAATCCCTAGCTATTGGTTTATGGTCGGTTTGCGCCCATGATTAGGCAGCATACCGAACAGATTTAATTAACCGGTAGTTATGTGATGTTTACTATCGTAACTCTTGGATAAACCATTCATGTCTCTTTGAAAAGGCACTTGCGTTTTTCTATAAAATGAGAAAAAACGCAGAGACACAAAAGAACAAGTAATAGAACTTTGTGACCATTGACACAAGAAGATAATTCTAGAGAGAGAAATGTTTTAGAGAGAAAAAGCTTCTAGAGATCAACTAGAAAGGCATTTGAACGGTGGTTTGTGGTTGATTTCTGTCTGTGATTTCAACTCCGATCTCTGCGTACAATTTCCAGTCGATTTCATGCCGAATTCATCGATAAACCGGGCTAAAGTATGTCTTTGGTTAAACGCTTCCGCATAAAACTCTAACATTGGTATCAGAGCATTTGGATTCAGTTCTGGCATGTTTTTGTTCTTAGTAATCATGTTTTGAAAAAGTTTATGTGTTAGACTTGTTCATTCATGATGAATCAGAGAAAAACGAATTTGAGCAAATTGTAGGAAATACTAAAATTATTATTTCGCTCATAACTTTCTGTAGAAAATTCAGAATCATGTGATTTTGGTGTCTGTACGTAGATATTGAAATTATCTTTCCAATGATATATTTTTACGAAAGTTTTGGTTAAGCTTACAGAAAGTTATAGGGGTCGAAATGTTTCGGCAGAATTGTTAGTAAACCGTGATTTTTGTTTCACTCATAACTCTATCTAGAGATACCCGAAATGTATGATTTTGGTGTCTGTGCGTAGATATTGAATTTATCTTTCTAATGGTATATAGAACGCATGATTTGGTTAAGTACACAGAAAGATGTGAGGCGCGAAACTTTATACTGAATAGATGCATACATATGTGTTAGGAAGAAGATTAATAGTAACCATGGATTGGTTTCTGATTTATCTGGAAAATACATATATGTTTTTGCAAGAAAATAATTTTGGTATGTGCATATTTGAAAATATAAATTCCGTTAGATTCGTCTCAATGTGGAGATTAAGAATCTGAATTTATTTATTGGTTAATTTGTGATTCTGAAAAATTAAATATTATTAAAGAATAATCTTTGTATACACTAACATGATTTATTTGTTAATTCATGTTAGAGATAATACACTGATTCAGTGGGAGTTCTAATTTGTTTAGAACTTAAAATTTGCATGAAACAACTTAATTTGTTGTGATGAGATTGTAATACGGGTGATGATTGGAAACATAGTGAACTCTCGATCTCGTATTATAAATTTAGTTACTTTGGATTAATTTGTGTTCATTGCAAAATTGTGTGTTGTGTATTAGAAGTATGCAAATTAAATAATGTCTCTGAATGTTCAAACATGCATGTCGTCTGCTTGTAAGAATATTATTGTTAAGTTAAATCGAGGAGACAAAATTGATGGTGACAATTACGATATTTGGTATCGTAAAGTTCAGTATGTCCTTGAGGGATTATATTTGATGACCAGCAAATCCAAATGGTCCTCCGCTCGTTACCTAAAAGTTGAGATCATATGAAGGTTCAAATGACGCATTATATTAATGTAAAAAATATTTGAGTATATATCACGTCATCTTGAGTGAGAAAATGAGCGCCTAGAGGCTGATCAACCTTCAATGAGGCCAACGTTGTGAGTTCAAGCTCGGACTTGAAGCATAAGAGAGTTAACATGAGAAAGAAGGCTCCCTATCAATATGAACTTAAGAAGCAAAACAAATATGCCAAATGTGGCAAGTGTGGAGACAACAAGGATAAGACAAAAATAAAATGCTACAATTGTAGTTCATTGGGTGACTTTGCTCGTGAAAACACTGAGGCAAAGAAGACTCAGAAGCAACATACCACGTAGCTAGAAATAGAGAAGCATTTGTGGAGTATCAGCGGATTCCTAAAGGTTCAAGATGGTTGTATGTGGGGGAAAACTCCAAAGTTACGGTACTGGATATCGGCACTTGCCAGCTACATTTGTATGGTGGAAGGACCCTTACCTTACATGATGTCTTGTATGCTCATAAAATTCGCCAAGACCTAGTCTCTGTTTTAGCTTTAATTAAGTTAGGATTTGGTATGCGTTTGTTGGTTCTTGTTATGCTTATAATGGTTTATTTTACTGGATTTTACTACAAATATTGTTAGTAGTAATGTTGATAATTATTTTTCATATGTCACAAGTTCTACTGCTGATGAAATGAATTTGTGGCATTCTAGACTTGCTCACATAGCTGTCGATCGAATGAATAGATTGGCTAGATAAAGTCTTCTAAGCTAACTCGTCCGAGTTTATCTTGACACATGTGAGCCATGTTTAGTTGAAAAAGCAATAAGAAAACCATTTGAAAAAGCAACTAGAGCTGAATTTCCATTGCAATTAATTCATTCAGACTTTTGTGGTCCGATAAATATGAGGGCGAGACATGGGGCTTCATATTTCATCTCTTTTATAGATGATTTCACTTGATTCGAATATGTGTACCTAATTTTCATAATTCAGAAATACTAGAGTGTTTTATACGTTATGTAACTTTGATCGAAAATTAATTGGAGAGGACGATCAAGTGTTTGAGAACATATCAAGATCGTGAATATCTATACGAACAATTTAAAGAATTGTGTGATGAAAAAGGTATTGTCAGAAAACTGACTACCCCATATACACAAGAAAAAGGTGTAGCCAAAAAGAAGAATTTGAACGTTTCTTGAAATTGTTAAGTATATGATGGCGCAAGCTAACCTTTTAATTTTATATTGGAGGTTGCATTACTGACTGTTTCATATATACTTAATATTGTGCCCTCTAAGTTTGTTACTTTTACTCCTTATGCATTATGAAAAGAAAAAAAACCTGATCTAATGCATCTGAGACCTTGGGGGTCTGCAGTGTTTGTTCGCGATACTTCTCATCCTCATGGAAAATTGGATCCTAGAGGAAAAATGTGTATCTTTATAAGATACTCAGAGAATTCTAAGAGTTATATGCTCATCGGCGAACAATCAAATGGAAGTGTAACAGAAATCGAATCACAAGATGCTATGTTCTTGGAAAATGAATTTCCGTGAAGGGGAGAGATTGATAAGGAATTCCATCTTCAAGAGATGAATGGTCCAACTATTGTTACTCCTACTAACCAATCTATGGAAGTTTGTGAAAGTTCACGTGAACTATCCCAACTTAGTGGGAGAAAGACATTGGTTAGTGATTCATAAGAGTCTAAGGAGCGCATAAGTGACTATGAAAAAAATTCTTCGACATCATTTTTGAATCAAAGAAGAAGATTTCATGGTTAATCTGCATGATGACTTAGAGCCTCGAACGGTTTCTGAGGCTATCTCTTACCCAAATTTGGATGAATGGAATGTTGCAATCGAAGAAGAACTAGGAGGAAATATTTTCACCAATTGTGAGGTTTGTCTCAATTCACGCCTTATTCTAGCCACAATTGTTGGAGTAGATATAAAATTACATCAAATGGATGTTAAGATTGTGTTTCTTAACAAGGATTTAGACGAAGAAATCTACATGGAACAACGAGTTGGTTTCATTGTAAACATCAAGAGTGCAAAGTTTGCAAGCTGAAACGTTCCATCGAGCGAAAAGCAATCTTCTTGACAGTGGTATTTTTCGTTTTCATCGAGCTATAAAATTTTATGAGTTTACGATGATTAGTGAAGACCATTGGGTCTATGTCAAATTCACTGGAAAATTTTTTGTAATTTTATATCTATATGTTGACGATAACTTGTTGGCTGGAAAAGATTTAGAGTTTCTGAAAATTGTTAAGGAATGGGAGAAGCATTCTGTAAAGATACACCGAGACCTATCAAGGAAGTTATTAACTCTTTCACAAGAGTCATATATTCGTACGATCCTTGAAAAGTTTAAGATGCTTGATAGTAATCCCATTGAAATTCTAATGGTAAAATGTGAAGGCCTAAGGTTGATGTATGCTATGATGTGCACCCGAACAGATATATGTTATGTCGTTGGGTTGGTAAGTCATTACTAGTCAAACCCCGGGAATAAACATTGGATGGCAGTCAAGAGGATCCTTAGATACTTGAAGGGAACTATGGAATATTCCTTGTGTGAACAAGGAAGTGATTTACGCTTAATAGAATATACAGATGCCAACTAGGCTGGCGATCTGCATAAATCGACTTTAAGATATGCTTTCTTGTTTAATGGTGGTGCCATCACTTGGAGTAGCAAGAAAAAAATCTTGTACAGCTCTATCCACGATGGAGGCTCAGTTCATTGCATGTTCAACATCAGTTCAAGAAGTTGTATGACTGAGAATATTCTTAGAAAACTTACATATCACATTAGAGGCTTCGTGCTTTGTGGATTTTAATTGTGATAGTCAAGCTTGTATTGTTTTCTTGAAAGATCCTATCATGGAAGGCCAAAGCACATTGCAATAAATAATAATAATAATAATAATAATTTCGTGAGAGACATTGTGGCAAAGAAGGATGTGGTCCTTAAGTACATATCTACGCATAGGATAGAAGTTGATCCATTTACCAAACCCATCCCAAGAGATGTTTATCTCACTCATGTTCGAGCTAAAGGTATGCGTAGAATTTGATGTACGTACTAGTGTAGATTTGCTATTTGACGTTGTATTTGTGTTTGATGTTTTATATATATCTTGTGATATTTTTAGACATCGTATACTACGGTCAAATTTTTTTTTGGTTTTACATACTTTCACACAAATGTTAAGAAGTATCACCAAGTAGGAGATTGGTTCACTCACATGAACAATCACCTCATATTTCTTTGTGAAATGCTGAGATGAGATATGACGAGCTTGCCGCTAGTGGGAGCTTGCCTCGTAATTCTAGTCAATGTCGCCTTGATAAAGAGTCAAGATGAGATATGCTTATTGAGATATCAATCATGATTAACCACAAATCATGAATACTTGGAAGAGCTGGATAAGTACATAATCAGCCGCTAGATAGCGAGCTGGTAGTAGCTTGATTCACGTAGTAGTATTTGGTTTAACCAATTGACATATACTCTTGAAGATAGAGTTAACTATTATGACATGTGAGGTATACTACATGTGCTAGTACGACCATATAGGAAGCAAGTGATATTTTCTTTGAAATCCCTATCACTTGCAATGTGAGTTCCTATAAACCTTATTATGGTTTCAAGTGTTACCCTTGAACCTTCGTCTATGTTCTTGAAGGGATGAGTTAATGTTCGCTACTTTATTATGTTTTCCGATGGTGATGGAATAATTAGTCTTAAGGAACATGCTAGGAAAGCGGTTAGTTTGGAACAGATGGACATGAGTACGGAAGGGAAAAACTATTTGATTTTTACATTCAAATATGTGTTTGCTGGCCAGCCACTATATCACTCAATCAGAGTTTGAATATAGTGAACACATAATATAAAACGTCTAACATATGCTATAGGGATAAGATATGTTGAGATTGATGTAAAAGATATATGAGTTTGGGGAACAGCGAGACATGCTGAAATGCAATTTTTTTTCTTTAGGGTTGTAGCAGTTATGTATCCCTAACAGGTGCATAAATTAGCTCCCAAGTGCAGGTGTACTTCATGAGGGCGTCACGGTTCATTTGTCTTATGATTTGGTGTTACGATTCTCGAGCTTAATCTCTAGGAGTTCTCTAGTACTAGTTATGCTCCCTATCATGTGCGAGTGGGAGATATTGGTTTATGGTCGGTTTGCGCCCATGATTAGGCAGCATACCGAACAGATTTAATTAACCGGTAGTTATGTGATGTTTACTATCGTAACTTTTGGATAAACCATTTGTGTCTCTTTGAAAAGGCACTTGCGTTTTTCTATAAAATGAGGAAAAACACAGAGACACAAAAGAACAAGTAATAGAACTTTGTGACCATTGACCCAAGAATATAATTCTAGAGAGAGAAATATTTTAGAGAGAGAAAGCTTCTAGAGATCAACTAGAAAGGCATTTGAACGGTGGTTTGTGGTTGATTTCCGTCTATGATTTCAACCCCGATCTCTGCGTACAATTTCCAGTCAATTCCATGCCGAATTCATCGATAAACCGGGCTAAGGTATGTCTTTGGTTAAATGCTTCCGCATAAAACTCTAACACTAGCTACTCCTTTATTTCTTGGCTTGCTTTGAAAAACGGGTAGTCTATTTGTGAGATTGTGAAACAGTGGGGAAGGTTGCAGACATGTGTCTTTTGTGGAGAATGTGATGAAAGAAGAGACTACCTATTTTTTGCTTGTTTTTATACTTATACTACTTGGTTGGCACTCGGAGAATGCATTCTCGGAACCCATGCTAGTCCAGACTAGTCGGATAAACTAACCCATCTTTCATCAACAACATACAACTTGTTAGACTTTATTTTGGTGTGGCTATGCTTTCAAGCCACCATTTACAATTTATGGAGGGAGCGGAACTCACGGAGACACAATAACAGTTGGAAAGATTCTTCTCAAATGATCCGGATTATTGACAAGGCGATACGCAATCATATTTTTTCTCTGGATCATTTTTTTAATTTCAGCACATTCATAAGTTTTTATTCTTATTGTTGAACAATAAATTTGAAATTTCAAAAACAAAAAAACTATAGCTTTTTGGATTCTTATTTATTCCTACCACAACATTTGTTTTCCTAATTATATTTTTATGACTATTAAACTTTATGCTAAATATTTTGTTTCCTCAATAAATCTTTCATTTTTTTGTTGACAAATCTTTCATTTTAAAGTATCTTATTTTTCAATGACAAAATATAGATTTTCCCATAAACTAGAACCAAATCAAGATCTATACATTTTTAATCCCAATCAATTTTGGCTCAAGAAGTTCAAGGCGCCGACCTACAAAAAAGAGGAATCCTAATCAGAAAATGAAAAAAATGAAGAAATAAGGAAAAACCCGATTAAGTCCCAAAACCAACCTAAGCCCTTCTAAATTCACTATAAAATAAGAGTTCTGGAGACATTGAAGATCATCCAACAATCTTATAAAGACTTAAGTTATATAGATTTCACATATCTTTTGTCTGCTTGCTCAAAAATCCTAAATTATCTAGTTACTTGTTCAACAATCATTAATGAAACTTCTATTCTCTAAAACCATAATCTTTGATATCCTAATTCTTATTGATTTGAACAGTTATGTTTCACAAGCGAGCTAGTGAAGCTAAGGAGAATAGCGATAAAAGCATCAGTTCCGATTTAGTCGCATCTTCACCGATTAAGAAACACCGTATCGATATCGCTGATTCTGCATCCGCGTCGGCGTCTGATAAGTCTTCGATTGCTACTTCTGGTAGCAGTAGCGGATTTAACGGTGATAGCGTCGTTCAGCAACTCGACATAGCTTTTTGTAATTCGAACCGTCATGAGATCGATGAAGATCTGCACAGTCGGCAGCTCGCCGTCTATGGTCGTGAGACGATGAGGCGTCTCTTTGCTTCGAACGTTCTCATCTCGGGGATGCATGGCCTTGGCGCCGAGATTGGTACGCGTCCTTTGTCTCTTCGCTTTGAAACTCGTTGCAATATTGTTTCGTATGCCTCTGAATTAGAAACTGTAAAGAATTGGGTCAACATCCAAATCGTATCGTAGTAGTTTCCGATGTTCATTGATTTGTTTGATACTTCCTTTTTGGTGTGTTTCTGAGTTTTCCAGTATTCACATATGCATGTTAAATTAGGACCGTTGCTTATATATTCCTGACACTTTTGAATCGATCTTCTAAAAATCTATTTTCCTTTTTTTTTTCTCATTTGTTTTTCCAACCAAGAATTTCTTATTCTTGCCGGTGTGAAGTCTGTAACACTGCATGATGAAAGTGTTGTAGAGCTATGGGACTTGTCAAGCAACTTTGTTTTCTCGGAGGATGATATTGGCAAGAATAGAGCGGATGGTTCTATTCAGAAGTTACAGGATCTTAACAATGCCGTGGTTGTCTCTAGCTTGACCACAAGTTTAACCAAAGAGCATCTTTCTGGTTTCCAGGTCAGTAGATTATTTCATTTGTCTTGTCATTGGTTCTATCTGGTCTGTTACTCTTGTATATCTGTGATCGTTATGTAGATAACTTTTGAGTTTTATGATAACTCTGTGACTGAGTGGATCCCATAGGAGTGAGAAGTCGTTGCTTATTGTTTATTAGTACTGGTTCTATTGTTCTCGTGGGTGTTTCTTGTTGGCTGGTTTAACGCTGATACATATTATTTTTTATATTTTTATTTTTTGTGAAACAGGTTGTTGTTTTCTCTGACATAAGCTTGGAAAGAGCAATCGAATTTAATGACTACTGTCACAGCTATCAACCTCCTATCGCTTTTGTCAAGGCTGATGTCAGGGGTCTTTTCGGCTCAGTGTTTTGTGATTTTGGGCCTGTATTTGCAGCTCTTGATGTTGATGGAGAAGAACCCCATACAGGCATCATTGCGTCCATCTCTAATGAGAAGCAGGCATTTATTTCCTGCGTCGACGATGAGAGACTTGAGTTTCAAGATGGTGACCTAGTTGTTTTCTCAGAAGTTGAGGGTATGACGGATTTGAATGATGGGAAACCAAGGAAGATAAAAAATGCGAGACCATATATCATTCACCCTTGAAGAGGACACTACAAACTACGGAACATATGTGCAGGGTGGTATTGTCACTCAAGTGAAAGAGCCAAAGTTAGTGAATTTCAAGCCGTTGAGGGAAGCACTTAAAGATCCAGGGGACTTCCTATTTAGTGATTTCTCTAAGTTTGATCGGCCTCCACTCCTGCACTTAGCATTTCAGGCACTTGGTCGGTTTACATCTGAAGCTGGCAGATTTCCAGTTGCTGGGTCAGAAGAGGACGCACAAAAGCTTATATCGATTGCCACAGACATCAATACCGGGCAGGGCGATTTAAAGGTGGAGAATGTTGACCATAAGCTTCTACGACACTTTTCCTTTGGAGCCAAGGCGGTCTTGAATCCCATGGCTGCAATGTTTGGTGGTATTGTGGGACAGGAGGTTGTTAAAGCCTGCTCTGGAAAATTCCATCCCCTCTTTCAGGTAATATTTCTTTTAAATATACTTTATAATAATTTATTCTTTGCATGCCTAGTTCCCTAATAGCAATAGAAATCCTAAACATTAACTAAAACGTATCACTCCCTTTTTTCTTAAATACTCGTTTTGAAATGTAAATTGTTTGTAGTTTGTAATACGACCTAATGTGAACTTCTCATTTTTTTGCCAGTTTTTCTACTTTGATTCAGTGGAGTCACTTCCCACTGAACCTCTGGATTCAAGTGACTTTGCACCAAGGAACAGCCAATATGAGGCCAAATATCTGTATTTGTGGCCAAGTTCCATAAGAAACTCGAAGATGCTAAAGTTTTCACAGTAGGGTCTGGTGCTCTTGGCTGCGAGTTCTTGAAAAATATGGCTCTGAGGGGGGTTTCCTGTGGAAGCCAAGGGAAACTAACAGTGACAGATGATGATATGATCGAGAAGAGTAACCTCAGTCGTCAATTTCTGTTCCGTGACTGGAACATTGGACAGGCTAAATCCACAGTTGCTTCTTCTTCTGCTGCAGCTATAAACCCCCGCTTCAACATTGAGGCCCTGCAAAACGGTGTTGGCGCTGAGACTGAGAATGTATTTGACGATACCTTCTGGGAGAACTTAACTGTTGTCGTCAATGCACTGGATAATGTCAGTGCAAGGCTCTATGTTGATTCGAGGTGCTTGTATTTCCAGAAGCCTCTCCTTGAGTCTGGAACTCTTGGTGCAAAGTGCAACACACAGATGGTTAGTCCACATGGAACTGAAAATTATGGTGCCTAGGGACCCACCAGAGAAACAGGCCCCCATGTGTACAGTGCATTCGTTCCCGCATAACATTGATCACTGTTTAACTTGGGCTCGCTCTGAGATTGAAGGTCTGCTTGAGAAGACTCCCGCTGAAGTGAATGCATATCTGTCTAGCCCGGCTGAGTACACTAACTCAATGATAAGTGCTGGTGATGCTCAGGACAGAGACACATTAGAGAGGATTATTAAGTGCCTCGACAAAGAGAAGTGTGAGACCTTCCAAGACTGCTTAACCTGTGCTCGACTGAGGTACTGTCACTCTCTTAATAGTTAGGTTTATAGTAAGCCTAGTCGTAATGATGGAATGAAAGAGAGTATGGTATCTTACTCATGTGCTTTTTCTGCTTTTGACATGTGCATCATCCAAGGATTCATAGTTATTTTATTGAAAAATTCATTAGTAATTAGTAAAGTAAAAATCAATGTTTAGGAACACTGTTAGGTGGAAACTTCATTTCTCAACAGGTTTTGGATTTCCCATAACATGCGATTCTTTGTTTTGTGACCGTGTTTGAGGATTGCTTTGTGAACCGTGTCAAGCAACTGATATACACATTTCTTGAAGATGCTGCGACTAGTACTGGATCACCATTCTGGTCTGCTCCAAAGAGATTCCCTCGTCCGCTCCAGTACTCCTTTTCGGACCCAAGCCTCCTAAACTTTATCACAGCGACTGCTATTTTACGAGCAGAGACATTTGGAATCCCTGTGCCTGAGTGGACTAAAAATGTTAAGGACGCAGCTGAAGCTGTTGACAAAGTGATAGTCCCAGACTTTGAGCCAAGGAAAGATGCAAAGATTGTTACTGATGAGAAAGCTACCTCTTTAACCACAGCTTCTGTAGATGATGCTGCAGTCATCAACGACCTCATTGCTAAGCTCGAGCAGTGTAGGCATAATTTGGCTCCAGATTACAGGATGAAACCAATTCAGTTCGAAAAGGTAAATATCCTCCAATATTAATGTTTCTTGTTTAAAAATCTTGGTAACCCCATATAGAGTGAATCTTCTAATTCATTGATGTTGTTAAAAATGTAGTGTTATTTGTATCTGTAGGATGATGATACAAACTATCACATGCATGTGATAGCGGGTCTAGCCAACATGAGGGCAAGGAACTACAGCATACCTGAAGTCGACAAGCTCAAAGCAAAGTTCATTGCAGGGAGAATCATCCCAGCGATTGCGACTTCGACAGCCATGGCTACTGGACTGGTCTGCCTCGAGCTGTACAAGGTCCTTGATGGAGGACACAAAGTGGAAGACTACAGAAACACGTTTGCCAACTTGGCGCTTCCTCTCTTCTCCATGGCTGAACCAGTTCCGCCAAAGGTGGTGAACCACAGGGACATGTCTTGGACGGTTTGCGACAGATGGGTGCTCAAAGGAAACCCGACTCTGCGTGAGGTGTTGCAGTGGCTGGAGGACAAGGGGCTTACCGCGTACATCATCTCCTGTGGAAGCTGTCTTCTGTTCAACAGTATCTTTCACAAGAAGAGGATGGATAAGAAGGTTGTGGATGTAGCTCGGGATATCGCAAAAGTGGAGTTGCCGCCTTATCGCCACCATCTTGATGTAGTTCACTTGTGAGGATGAAGATGACAACGATGTCGATATTCCACTCGTCTCTATCTACTTCAGGTGAGAGTTTTGAGAAGAAAAAAAAACAGAAAGAAGAAGATGAGCTCTTGAAGCAAACTTGTGTGTCTCTCTGCATCTGCCCTTAAACGTTTTTCTTGGGATGCGAATTCTTTGATACATTGTTATTTCTCTTGTGGGGATTTAGATTCGGCTTGTAAAATGTTTACCACGATCCAAGAAAAAGACGTTGTTTCGTTGAATTCGAAGATTATTGGGTTTGTGCAGAATAATAATCCATACACCTCTGTCCATGTAATAATAATCCCAACCATGCAAGAATAATACTAATAATAATCGTTTAGATGTTGATTTTCTGAAATAGTACTGCAGATATTGGAAGAACAAACAAAAAACAATTACGAAGGTGACCCATATATGGTTTTTAGTTGTGTGGATGATGCCATGTGTTTTTCCCAACTGTTTCTAGCTTGTAGTTGCCTTTAAATCCAAGTTACTGCCTTACTGGGTATTGTTGTTGTTTCTTGTTTACAAAGAAATTTCCAAAACCTACCAACAGAAACTAAATGAAACGATCATCAAACTGTATCATAACCTTCTAAACATCTGTACGTGTAGGAAAAAGAAGTGTAGTTTACAATATTTTTGATAAATTGATATACAATAGACTTTTGAGAAGTATCAATTTCAAGAGATAGAGGGGCTGAATGGTTAGTACTGTTACTTTATGCTTTCGCAGTAGGTTTTTGGATGTAGAAACTTTGACTGTAGAAATTTTGATTATAGAGATTTTGGTTATAGAAACTGTTGTTGTATAATAGTATGATTGGTAACCAAAAAACTGTATAAACTATAACTTTAAATATTTTAAAAAATTTGATTTATCACTAATAATATTCATTTATTGACAATTAATGTAGTACTTAGTCATAATTTTATTATTTATTTTGAGTAGTAAATAATAAATTATTGTGAATAATAAATAATGAATTATTTTGAGTAGTAAATAATAAATTATTTTGAATAATTTTATTGTTTTATGTATGATTTTCCATTTATTCTTGTATGTGTGATTTTTTATCAGATTTTGAGCATACATTTATTAATTGGCTGTAATTTATTATTTATTTTGTATTATTTAATTAATTAACAGAACAAAATTATTATTTCAACAACTGTTATGTAAAAGTTTCCTACAGCCTCAAAAGTCTCATTTTGAGACTTTAAAAAACTAAACTAAAAAAATCTAGTGACTTTTAAAATGTGCAATTAGACTTTTAAGGCTTAAAAAAAAATAAGTCTCAGTGGTTGAAAATTAACTTTGAAGACTTTAAATTTTGAAAAACCTTCAAAGTGTCTAACCAATCTGCCCCAGAGTTATGAGGAAACTTGGTTTAAAGATGACGCAAAAACCAAGTGATTTAGTTAACCGGTACTGATTTTTAACTTTATGGGTAACTACAATATCGAAGTGAGAGAATACAAAGTCTTGAACACTGAAAACCTCAAAACTCAAATTCTTTCAATTCTCTCTCTTTATCACTTACTACTTTTAATGTATGTCAATGGACTTCTTTTCTACAATAGTAAAAGTTAAGAGTTAATTGCCTATTTGGACAGTTTTTTTAAAGTATTTAGCAATATAGACAGTTTACTATTCAAAATTTGCAAAATATACAGTTTTACTGTTCCACTAATAGATTATTTGTGTAATAGAGAAAATAAAAATGACAAAAATGTCTTTCCTAAAGAGAGCTATGGTGTACATGATGTATCGTACACTCACAAGTGTACATAGCATATCATCTACTCACGGATGTACACCATTGGTATACAGAGATATACATTGTTCTATACGTACACTATTCTAATTGTACATTGGTATATCATATATATTATGTTTTGTACATCTTAATATACACACTAATGTCCCATACACTTTCGTGTGTACACTTATGACTTGCACATTAACGCTTGTACACTTACATATGTACACTAACGACTATACATTAATGCTTGTTAAAAATTTTGATGGCAATAATGTAAATATGTTGTGTTTTTAGGACAAGAAAGTCTTGCAAATAGTACCAAACAGTAAAAATTGTCTATTTAGCAAATAATGAATAGCAAACTGTCAAAATACCATATTAAATTTGAAAAGCTGTCCTATTTGCCAAATCACCCTAAAAGTTATAAGGAAGAAAGAAGGAGAGAAGTGAAAGGACTTAAGTTTCGAGGTATTCATGTAAGAATAAAGTTATAATTAAAGTGATTTAAACAAGTGATATAATAGTGAAGGATCAGTAAAATTTCAGGAATGGGCTTTGTTCATATAATGATTTCTGATAAACTTTCATATTTATTTGAAGAAACTCAGTCATTTTTATTACTAGGGAGACCATGGCTCGTAGCTCAATTCTCCCCAGTCATTCACATCATACATACATCCTCATACTTATCATCCAGATATATCATACATTAACAACCAATATCATCATACATCATCATCATACATACCTAAAATTAATTTTCATACAACAAATCAAATCATCACATAATGAAACATCATACTCATACATATCAAACTCAACAATCATCAAGTCCTATCATCACATAATCATATCCTATACAATCAGATCTAAGCCAACATGGCATGCATCAAGAAGCATAACAAAAGAAAATGATAATATGCTTGGCAAATACAACCCTCACCTTTGCTTTGTTTCATTTTCATAACTTTTCGTTTTGGACTTTCCCCTCCGAGACTTTCTTTTTATAGACATTTCTTTTTGCCACCTTCCTTTTTTGGAAAATTCCTATAATATAAAAACTCCTAAATTAGAAACTTTCTAAAAATATGACTTCCAAAATTAGGAATTAGGTTTTCTGAATTAGAGAAACTAAGGTTTTTCTGAAATTTGGTTACAGCCAGCGTCATCTTCAAACTCTTATTATAGCTGGAGTTTACATTAGAATCTATATCTTCAAACTGCAGGTAAAAGGTGTCATCTGGGGCTTTCCATTGATATGTAAATCTTCTTCAAACTCTCTGTGGTTCATTGGTAAACATCTCTTGAAGTTAGGCGACAATAGAATCTGATCTACAGAAATCTGCTAGAGAAAAAGGCCTATAACTTTATAACCTGGCTCTGATTTAGAATCTCATTGCAGCTGTGGATAGCTCTTGATATCGTGCATCTCTCCACAAAATATCATCAATAAAAGAGTCGATCTGATCATCCGTTCTCTCTTTCTCCCAAAACTGGTTGAATATGTTTTCTCTTCTTCTTCTTCTTTCTCTCTTGCTCTCCTTTCTCTCTACTTCTCATGATCTCTCTTCTTCTCTCCTAATCAGAGAGGCACGAAAATTAGAGAATAAAACTCTAAGAACCTTTATATATGTGTCCTCATTTAGTTTTATTTGGGCTTAATGGGCTTTTAACAGGTCTCGACTCTAAAATCCAAAACTGCGGGATCGGGGTGTTATAGAGGGATTCATAATGAAGTATTAAATTATTATAGTCGATAGTAAACCCATGGAGTGAAAGTCATGAGAATAACAAAACTAAGAATAATCAGGAAAGACAAGGAAATAATGAGGAAACCTGAGACATATGGTTGGCATGATTGAGGAATTACTCCTGAACTGAGGGGCTAAATTGATCGAGGGAGTGAAGCTGTCTGTCAGAACGAGAGCCAAAACAACTATATATGTTGGAAACCTTCTCCTTCCATGAAAACACACAAAGCAATAAGCAACCTACTGATGTGAGGACCATAAAAATCTAAATTTACCTATAGGAGCATAAACTGTTGAACCCCCCAAGTCATGTCGAGGCAGAGGTAAGGGACGCTCACGGAACGAATCAGACTTCGCACAGAGATCTATTAAAACAGATACTTCTTGAGCAGTTGTATCCATTGGAGCAGGAGGAGAAGTTTAAGATGTTCTCCCACGAGACTTGGACTTACTAGTCATAGGGCAGGAAGCAGTTTCGGGTTTCTTTCTCTTGCCCGATATCGAAGCGAGAGTCTCTTGGTCATCAATGCCTCTGATATCATCAGAAGCAGAGGTGCGAGCTGAGCGAGAACTTCCTCCAATAATGGTTCGAGTCTTGGAGAACACATCAAGAGGATCAACAATCAGGCTGATCTTCCTAGGAACGTCATCAGTCAAGGTAGAAGCAAAATTTTCCCTGTGATTCTTGCCAATTGCATCGAGTTGCCATTTGATTTTGTCCTCAGCAGATTTGCGAGTCTCATTAGCACTCCTCTGGTCACGGAAACTAAGATGAGAAAGGTCTGGTGCTATTGGAGGATCTTCAATATATCGGAGTCCTCCACCTTTGAGGCGTTCGCCAGCTCGGTGGATGCGATCAAGGGTAAAAGAGTTCCAGTTCAACTCTTTCTCAGTTATTGATTGATAAAAAGTAAGGAGACCTTCACAAGGAGTTGGACGAATTTGAGGGGCTACAATAATCAAAAGTAATTCAAGTAAACAGTCAAAAAGTAACAAATATAATCGAGAGTGAAATTGATTACATGGGGCTCTAGCCCAATCTCGACGAAGCTTGTCGAAACCATCATAAAATGCACTATCAACTTTAACAAAAAAAACCAAAACATTTCCCAGGATTGGTCTTTGTTTGGAAGACCAAAGTGTCTACCGTCGTTGGGATAAACAGCAAAATGACTAGTGCCACCTTTAACACTTCGGACACTAAAGAGTTCAAGAAGTTCAGTCACACTGCCCGAGTATTTACTCTCGGAAGCAGCAGTACGTGAAGCATGTTTGGAGATATTTGCAGGAAGGCAATCCCAAGGTGATCAAGGTACTTTAGAAGTACCTGGGGAAATGGGAAGAATAAGCTGCAACCTGCGAAATAAACTTCATGAGTGCAGAAGTAACCACGAGAAACCGTTTCCGGAGATTTGTTTGGTTCTGGGATAAGAAATTCAACCGAAGAAGGAACCAGACATCAATCTCTAATAGTCTGAAGAGTTTCTGGAGTTGATCTTGTTGTGTAATAAGGCATGAATTGGTCTTTGGGCTGCGTACACAAGACAGGGGTCGGTGGCTTTTTTGTAGAATCTGGCGAATCTGCCAATGGCTCCGACGGTGCGTATGTGCCCTGAATCTCGGGGTCAATCAATTTGATTGAAGGACTAATTGCAGAATCAGATGATTCGAAATTAAGATAATACAGAAAAATAAGAGAAAAATTCTTTGAAAGAATTATGCGACAGAGAAGTTGCAAAAGCGAGATATGAAATAAAAGAAGCAAGGGTAAACTTAACCTAAAACATTAAAGTAGAACCGTCGCGAAGATAGTGGGGTGTGAAAGAGTTTCCTGCGTTTAAATAAAATTTCAATAAATAAATGAGGATGTGTTAAGGCGTAGCAATAGCCAAACCACGAAATTTAAGAGACCTGAAGGTAAAGCATGGAGAAAATCAAGGAAATCACTTAAGTCCTCCGAGCCGATGGCTCGCAGGACTTGAGAGACAAATGTTGATACTGGATCCCAAACCGAAAGATCCACTCTCTTACATTGCTACACGTGTCTACCAGCTCATCATACCAAATGGGATAGTCCGCTTTGGAATAGACATGGCAGGCAAACCAATAAAAAGTTCGAGAGAACGAACTGAGAGGTCCGCTTAATAATGGAGGTTCGCGGATAGAATGAGCAAGCAGAGCGAAGGGTTCGCGAAGCAGTCTAAACCTGCAAGTTAGGGAAGAAAGTCATTTAAAATTCAAGACGATATGACATGCATGAACAAATCAAAACCGATGCATAAAAAGAAAATCATAGGATTGATTAAAATTTATTTACAGCATTTAATCTGAAATCATGTATAAATATATACACTCATAATCTTGTAAAAGGGTCGATCTTTTTCTTATTTTAATAATAATATCAGTTTATACATTTTCTCTTTAAACAATTCTTTTTACTTTACATTATTTTTTTCTTAGGAAATTCCTATTTTACTTTACAAATTTAGTTTTATATTTAGGATGTTGGATTTTGTATCCACACTTACCATCCCCATTTTACACATAAGCATGGAGCAAGTACGAATCTTCAACTGTTTGGATTTTTCGCTCGGACTGCCCATCAGTTTACGGGTGATAAGTTGTAATCATATGCACCTTCGTACCCATTTCCTTTTTAAATGCCTTCCAAAAGACTGAGGTAAAACAGTCATCCCGATCTGATATTATGCTTGCTGATACCCCCTCATGTAACCTTACAATCTCCTTCACGTAAATATGAGCAAGTACATATGCTTTGTCTAGCCGATTAAATGCAATGAAATGTGCAGACTTAGTCAGTCTATCTACGATCACCTAGATTACATCATTCTTCTCAATGACTGGTAGTCTGATTTTATAATCAATAGGTGTTATTCTTCCATATTGCATGACTAGATCACCTACTGATTATAAAATGCAAAACAATGCAAATGCAAGATTCGAATACATATATACAACCGTAAATTATGCAAGATGAGACAAAAAGTGATCAAAACATGCATAAAACCATATATATCAAGGGTGGACGAACGACGGTTTTAGGTGGTGACGGAAGAGCACTGGAAGCAGAAGAGAACGAGGCGACAAAGAAGAAGGAAGAGTTACAGTTGTTTCTCGAGGAAGAAGAAGTCTGGAATTTAGCTGGTTTTTTCGTAACTAGATGTCTATGGAATTTTAGAAATTAAACCTTTTATTATATAAGATCTATTTACATCTCTTAAAATTTACATTCTCATATTCCACATAATGAGAATGTTTGTAAGGATTATTTTGCGAAATGTACAATAGCACGCAATTTCGTTTTTTTCATGTAATTCCAAAGGTGTATGTTACTTACCAGCAGAGTTTAGCAGGAAAAAAAATTGATTATAAATAAATCTAAATTAGAAAATGAAAGCTCCGCCAAAAAAAAAAAAATTAAGATTAGGGGCATCTAAGATTTGTGTCCCTATGTAAGATTTAGAAAATGGTCTGTGTTCTTTCTTTTGTTCTTTTCAAATGGAAGCGAGTTTTACTCTAATTTGGGGCGTCTTGTAATGGCGACTTCGTTCAATCAACCGTCGCTGCCTCAGATGCATAGTCTCTTCTCAAAGCTCAGACCTTTCCTCTCTCACTCTCCATCTTCAACATTTCCGTTAACTCGCCGGCGTAGTCTCGCCTTTAGCGCTCTTCCCACAACGAAGGCCATTGACGCAGCGTTGATGAAGGAGAAATGGTTAGACTCACTCTCTCTCACCTCACAAAACGAAGAGACGACTACTGAGTCAAGCTATATCATTGGGATTGACCCTGATTTGTCTGGTGCGTTGGCTCTCATAAAAACTGACCATTTGGGTTCTTCTTCTGCTCAGGTCAGTACGGC
Organism: Cardamine occulta; assembly: GCA_028015245.1. NCBI lineage: Eukaryota > Viridiplantae > Streptophyta > Magnoliopsida > Brassicales > Brassicaceae > Cardamine > Cardamine occulta. The sequence continues at coordinate 10,816,827 of CM051375.1, forward strand.
CTAAACCCTTGAAAATGGAACTTTGTGGTTTTAGGGTTTGAAATTTTCAGAACTCCGGGTTACGAAAGTATCTATCTTTACCAAATTGTGGTTCATTTGTAATTTGTGTGAAAGAGATGAGAATATGAAGAAATAAATTTGAATAAAATCTGAGTTGTTACCAAAGTTGATTGTGTTTGCCTAATAGATAACTCTGAAATTCTCAATTGAAAAACCCTAAAACCCCAAAGTTTGGTAGTATGAAGGAATCATTTTTTTATTAGAAATCAGAGTTATTACCAAAGTTGAGTGTGTTATTTCACTAATTTATCTTTACAAGGTTCAATTGTAAATTTTGGGAAGTCCTGTGAACAATTGATAGACTCAGAGCCATAGTTGATTCTCTTTGTTTGTTTGTTTGTTAAATGTGAAATAGGTTTATGATACTCCACACATCCCAGTTTTAGTTGGGAAAAGAGTAAGGAAACGTTTGGATGCAAAGTCAATAGTACAATTGATTCAGAGTTTAGATGTTCCTTCTGGTAAGAATATATGTTTTACATTGTCTCTTTTGTTGTTTGTGTGAGATTTAGAAGCAATTTTACATCTTTTGTATTCAATAATGTAGGAAGCAGAGTCTATATAGAACAATCAAATCCATTTCCTAAAGATGGAAAACAGGTTTATTCTACAACAAACACATCATTTTCAGTTTTGGTGTTTATTTTGTTTAAAACTGAAACTTTTGTGTTTGTGTTTGTGTATTAGGGTTGGTACAGTGGAGGATTTGGATACGGGTTATGGATAGGAACGCTCGTTGCGTCAGGTTTTTCTGTTATTCCCGTTCCTGCATCTTTATGGAAGAGGCATTTTCAACTTGCTAGTGGAGGTTCAACAAAGGTGATTTTGATATTTTGTTGTCAAACTTTTGTGATTTCAAATACAAATCTCTCAAAGACTGGCATAGTGTTTTTTTGTTACAGGATGATAGTAGACGAGTTGCAGCGGAGTTGTTTCCATCGATTAGTTTGCAACTGAAGAGAAAAAAAGATCATGGTCGAGCTGAAGCTTTGCTCATTGCTGCATATGGTGACGCCCTTAGACCAGGGAAGTTGTTGAACCAGCCGCTAGAATTGGTGTCTCAGGTTAACTGCTTAGAAAACCAGTTAGTAGAGGTTCAATAATGTTTTTTAGTTGTTATCTTGGCTCAACTCATTAATTTCTTTTTGTAGTCGCGGCCTAACTTTACTGATTGTATTTTTGTTAAAGACTCTTTCAAATGAAAACGAATATATATATATATATATATATAATTTGTAGTTGAGGCTTACATGCAACGAGACTATTCTGTAGATTCAAATGCTCTAGTCCTGCAACATCCACGAATACGATAGTAAGGAAATGAATATTGGCAATAGTGAGTCTCCTCAATCATTTCATGAAAGCATAATGGAAAAATGTACAAAAATTTCCATGAAAATTATGTGATTGGTCAGTAAGGTTAAGACAACCATGCCTGTTCTTCCATCTCCTAATTTATCTGTCCTTAGATGTTTATGTCAATGCGAGAATTAGTGTCCTTTAAACAATCATGGGGAGTCACTAACTTGTAGCGGCTAACAAGATCAATGGCACTAGTTAGTTCTTTTGGCCCTATAAATAAATGCAAGGGGTGAGAAATATGTCACATTCACAAAAACATTATTTACCAGGAGCTATGCATAAAAGAGTATGTCTTATAGCAACTACAAGCAAGCGTGCAATTTTGTATAGCTTTGTACAAAAATAAACTCATAAAGCTAGTGTTGACATGGCTTTTGTATATGTCTTTAATACACAGTACACATTTTGTTGATGGGAGGATTGGTTTTGTACTCCCATCCATATTCCACATCCTAGTTGCTAGATTGATCAGATGATTAACAGTCAAACTAGGATGTAAATGCCCATTACATGTAAAATTTGACTAGAGATCATATAAAATATAAAAAATTTGACCAAATGTCAAAAATTCAAAACGTCCCACATTGGAAGAAAGAATTTTAAGATCTTGCGATCCACAGATTGCGAACGAACTATCTAGTGAAGGAGGACTCTAATCACTATGTTGCTTTATTCGTCTTTCTTAGCACATTGCTTGTGAGTGCTTGGAGATATAAAGCGTGACTACTTCCACAAATCAAGATCATTCATACAAACCAGACATGGTTTACTAACAGCACAAACAAATTTTACAAGAATTGATGACAACATGACCAACAACAAATAAAAAAAATGACAAGATTTAACCATTTTTGGTCAAAGGTTAGAAAGATGCAGACATGTGAGATTTAACAAGAGAAAAGGTAAGTGGCTTCTGCTTCTTGTATTCTTTGTACCGCAAAAAGAAGTAACCCAAATAATCAAAATCAATAGGAGACATCCTTGCCTGTTTCACCAAATTTGTAACAATCACATTAGTTTAATACAAGTTATTAAAATTAAGCGATATACTATATGGTTAACAAGTTCACCTGGATGATTGCCCATATTGCCCAGAACAAATGAGATGCTAATTTATACGCATCTGTCTCCACAAAGACTGATTCTACTTCACTGATACTGACCTGTTTCACACAAACAATGTATATATATACTCTTTAGCTTCGCAATTGGCAACACATATTTTGCAATGGCTAAAATTGTTTCAAAAGAACGCAAAATTTTTACATTTGTGTTGCATTTACATCTTTTCGATTTACAATTTTATCTCATGATATATTTAGTTAAGTAACTGCAATCTCAGTTACATATTACTATCTCCATTAAAAACAAACTGTATTGATTCCAGATGTTTGATATGTTCTTACCTCGTTTGGTTTGTCTGGCTGTAAGTAATGCTTGATGAAATGATATTGTTCTTCTTTACTTGGGTAGCTGCAAAGAAACCACAACGAGCAATTATGATTCGTATCTGTTCAGGAAAATTTTTAGAAACAACAAAAGAAGTCAAGGAAGTTGGACATACACACTGTAATCACAGTCGTATCCTGCGTATTCATTGAAGTGATTTCCGATGTCGAAGCCTCTATAGTTGTATGAACCATACTCGAAATCAATCAAGTATAGTTTCTCTAAATATAGATGAAGAAAATCAAGTTAGAAACTAAATATCATCACTACTAAGGATACAGAAGAAGACAACTAAACCCAAACCAAATTGTTACCCAACTCTTAAAGTTGGTTCTGGGATCTTGTATAGTACCATCACCATTAAATCAATAAACTAAAATGCAATTTTACGTGCAACAAAGAGACCCTATTTTTTAAGCGTCAATGTCTATCTTTATATTTCTGTGATTTCAGCAGAGAAAGAAAGGAGTTTCTTACCTTCTTCATCATTCAGCATCAGGTTTCCAGACAGTAAATCATTATGAGCAAACACCACCGGTGAGTTCACTAAGCCTGTGAATTCCTGATCAATCATCAGAATCAGTAAATACTATCAAACTGAAGCAGGAGATAAAGTGTTAGCAAGTACAACCAATCACAAACACAACTGTTTTAGATAGCAGAAAAAAGCATTAGCAGATTTTTTAACAAGTTACTGCACAGGATAAGAATCAGAGGACTAAGTCTTCGATGGCCACATTTTTGCACATTACAATTGTTTCTGTGCAACAAAGACAACTACAAATTCCAACATCAAAAACATTTACAATTCATTTATTGCCTGGTTTATATGGTAAACCATATTCGCACCCAGGAAGAACTTGACAAGTAGAATTTTCCAACACTAGAAATGGAGTATTGTAAGATATCAAGAACATATACACAGGGAAAAAATACAAAAATCTTTACTGGATAGAAGGAAATACCCTTAGCTCAATAATTTCTTTATGCAGTTCTTCAAACGAAATAGTCTCATAGAGCTTCTGCTTATCAGGTTCCTCAAACCTAAGAGTAGATGCTGCAATGCAGACATGGTAAAATGCATAAGAGCTGGCACAACTATTGGTGGTTTATAGAAAATCGAGCCAACACATCATTATAAAAAAAATAGAACAATAATCAAAACAAACAAAAACTAAAATAACCTTTTTCAAAGAACTTCAAGATATCAACCCACAGCTGAGGTTCTTTGGAACCTGGTATGTCAACTTTATGAAACTTTCCAAGCTCTTTGGCAATTTCAGCAGCAATCTTTGGCTGTCTCATGTCTGCCCACAACAAAAGAGAAATGAGATTCATTTGAAGTCAATGAAGATGAATGCTACTGAGCAGCAAAGCACTATGATTACTGTAAACAGATGGAACACAAGACTGGAAAGTCCATATTTAATAGATATGTTCTACTCATGTTAATGAGGAGCGTTGCCAAATCTTTGAAAAACTTCCTTCAGTTTAATTTCATACTATACAACAAGATTCAATGCAGCTTATCCATTTTTCTTTTTTCGGTGCCAAATTCTCACTAGATTTTATTAACCAAACGAAATTTTGCAGGTCATCCACTTAGCAACAATAGACAAATTATATTTTCTACAGAAATTCTATATTCTGCCACGAAATTTTCAAACGCCTACCTGATGGTTCTAAGGTTCTTGCATAAATGAATGACTGCACCATGCCATTTCCAAATCCACCAAGCAACTTGGCACCAAATCCGGCAGCCGACAAATACTTGATAGCCTATTGAAGACGTGAGGAGCAAATAGCGAAAAAGACAAATGATAAACTTCAAATGATGCAAAAGAATAACAGGAAACCTTTGATATTTCAAGAAAAATCGAGCAAAAACTCTGCCATGTTCCGCTGTAAAGCTCATGCTTCAAGTTGACATCACTAGAAAAATAATTCAAATAACATAGAAAGTCTTGGTAACTCAAACTAAGACATCAAAACACAGATCAAACATAAACAAATGACTCAATCGGCACACAAAGGGGAAGGGACTTATCATATATTTTGAAATAAGAGAAGAGTATATAAATAAATTACCAGTAGCTCTCTCTCCCGGTTAATAACATACTCCGTGTTAGGCCCATACAGTCTCACTGTTACAGACACTTCTCTATCAGTGTCTTCCTTCACAGAAACCTTCAGCACTGCCATCATGAAAAAAGATGACATAAAAAGTTATAGAAGAGAGCAAAAAAAAAAACTAACACCAGATTCCATGAAACATATTGAAACCCAACATTGAACCAAAGTATAATATGAGCATTGACAATGTAATACTCAAAACTTGTAAAAGAAATAACATGATGATTTCCTTGAAAGGAAGACTCACATAGATTTGTGATGCCTCCAGATACTCTTTCAACAGAGAAGAGTGAATCATCAACCTCTCGCCAATTCTTGAACAGATCTTTACATAACTCTCTATTATAATACATCACAACAAATTTAAGTAAAAACCAATTAATACCAAAAAGAAAGGTACAAGGTAGCTACATAGAGAAAATAAGTAGCTTTAAAATCTATTCCTACAGAAATAAGACTCAAGCCATCTTTCTTTCTGACTAATCCGCCATGAAAACGAAACAATAACCAGAAAATGACTCAAAAACAAGCAGTCTTATCACTTCTTTGTTTTTGTTTTTCTATCTTATTTAATCTCATCAGTTTCAAGATAAGGAAGCTTTCACTATGTCATCATCATCAAAACACTTTACAACAACCACTGCTTCCATAAAACAATCCAAGTGGTAACTAAAAGAGCAATAAAACGACAACTTCTGGTTCTAGGTCAGACTTCTTCTTGCTCAATCCCAATTTCAAGGAGGAAACAAAAATCAATCTCCATAGCCTAAATCCAAATTAATCGGAACAGAGCTTATCAATGGGGAAATTGGAAAGAGAGAACGAACGAACATGATACGAGGAATCATGAGTGGAAGAGGCAAAGAGGTTTCGACGACAGACGAAGAATATGGAATCTGAGAGGAGACGTCGTCGTTGCCGTTAGCTCCATCTTCGGCGGCGTTGGCCATTGCCCAGATATTTTTCGCAGCTCCCATTTTTTTCAAATTTTTCTCTTCCTCTACCAATAAGATTCTCTTTCTTTTTTTTTTCTTCAGATCTAAATTCTGATTCTTGTTTCTCCTAATATTACGCGTTTCCTGGCTTAAGCTTATATTTATGTCGGCATTATATTTGAAAAATTGGAATCAGTCATTTTACAACATATCGTACAAGACTACAAGTTTAGAATTTGGGATTTTGTTTGAATCTTTCTCACGTCAAATTGGTTATTTGACTCTCTTAATACTTTTTTCTTTTTTTTTTTTATAAGAAAACATGATTCTCTTAATACTTTTTTCTATTATGAAATTTTGTCCAATCCGTAAACCAAATCAAACATAGTTAGAAACTCGAGTTTTTTATTTGAAGGTGAAAGCAGCTTAATGGGTTTATTATTTAGGTTTTTAGGTTATGTGACACTTTCAATAAACTTACATCAATGATTTGAAAATCAGATTAGATATCGACTCTCATATTATTTAGTATTTATTGGATGGCTGATCGAACGAGTTTAGTTAGTCTAACCAGAATTTCACACGTTTATACTTTTAATTAAATAAAAATATATATACTCCATAAAAATATACAATATTAAACTTAATTAAAATAACAAGAATTCAAGCTTTTGGCGGTCTAAGCCACGATGATTGGAGGTCATTCTGCTATGAGTCAGAGTGGATAGCAAAAACCTTGATGTCAATAATTTCGTTGAGAGAAACCACATTAATTAGTCATTTGATGTGAGCTGGAAAATACAAGAGGACATTTCTATTAGAATTCATCAATAACTTTTCTTATATAAAAAAATATTCACTTGTATTTTAAATTATTCTATTGTTATAATATATATATTATTTTAAAAATAAGCAAAATTTTCTATAAACTTTTAAATTCTAAATATATATATAATTTTGATTTCAATAGTTGCATATGATGTTTAAATATAAAAATTGAGATCATTAATCATAAATTTAAATTTATGTTAATCATTTATATAAGTGAATTCATTTATAATTTCAGTTATTTATTATCAAAATAATTTGATTTTTCTTTTAAATTTTAACCTTTCAAGTCCAAAACTATTAAAATTGATAACATTCAAAATATTAATTTTATTTAGATCAAATTGTTTTAATTTCTATATTTTTATTTTTAGCGAAACTCTTTATAAATAATAAATTTATAGATAAATTAATATCACTATAAATTTATGAAATATCATAGTCCAAAATTATTAATTTATAAAGGGATGATGATATATAAACTAATATATATTACTATAATTGATTATATGTACATTTTGTTCTATTTTTAAAACGGTTACGGTTATAATTTTACGTTCACATTATGCGGTTAACCAACGTGTGGATACAAGATCTCACACCCAATAATATATTAAATTATTATTAAAGTAAAATAGAATTTGTTTGTGAAAATGAACTGAAAATAGAAATAGATTTGCTAAGTAAAAAGTATGAATTTGTCTATATTGATTTCGAATAAGAAAATTATCGACCCTCTCACAAGACTATATGGATCTATATTTATACAACAATTCAAGACTAAATACTACAAATAAAGTCTAATTAATCATATGGTTCTCCTTTAATTCGTCGGTTTCCATTTGGTGTTTAATGTCGTAATGTCTTAACTTTTGAATGATTTTCTCCTTCAGCTTACAGATTCACCTCACTTTGCGAGGCTTTACCACTGATCGGACCCTTGTTTGCTCCGTCGAGCTCTTGTACGGTTCGTTCGTCCTTTCTTACTCCGAACTGACACAACCTTTATTTTGATCTGCTGAAGTGGTTGACACGTGTCATGATTAGAGATAGTGGATCCTCAGTTCGGATATGATATCAACATTTGCCCCAAGTCATGTGAGCTGCTGCCTGGCTAAAAGGATTTAAGTACTTTTCTTGCGGTTTGCCTTTTGATCCCTTAAGTTTCGGGGTTCGGCTATCTTGACGCCTTGACACGCATCTTTATTAAATATTGACTTATTGATTTGTGTAAAACTTTTCACTTTCCACTGTTTTCAAGATGGTTCCGCTTCCCAGATCGAATAATTCCTTTTTTCCAATTTCTACTCTCATGTGTTACTTTCTGCGAGAGATTTTTCAAATTCTTCAAACTATGTCTACTTCCGGGAGATAAAATCAGAAAGCGCTGCTAGGCGACTATACTCGTCGTGATGACCAATTCGACCCTCACTCTTCAACTTTTTCTACATTTGAATCAGTTGAAGGCATCAGGAAATACTACAAAGTTTCATCAGATGTTGAATTCGCACTTCCAAATCCCGACGAATCTACAGAATCAATCTGTGAGGGTACATGTGTGTTCATGAGGTTTATTTTTACAACTGTGGTCTGTTATTTCTTTTTCTTGATGCACTCTTTTTGTATCTTTATATTCTCGGGATAACAATTCGCCAGATGTGTCTGAATATGCTTCGCTATATCTATACTCGTTTACTGTTGCCGCGGAGGCCGGATTTTGTGAAGTTCCAGTGACCTCTTTAACTTTTCCAGTGTTCGTATTGCAAATAAGAAGATAGACATATCTTATCAAAAAAACTTGAGAAATGTACCTTGGTATACAAAAGGGTGTTAGAATGAAAACTCAAACTCAAAAAAGTACTCAAAATGCTATTGTCTCTATTTTTATTTAAAAAAATATTTTATGATATTGTGTCTTGGGTTAAAATTTGTTCTGGATCCGCCCTGATGACTTGTCATTATTGTACTATGTAATTAGTTGAATTTCGTTGTTTCTTGTTTTTAATATCCTGCGATTCAGAACATAGTAAACCAAACCGGTCCTGTTCGGTCTTTATTTTATGATATGTTTGTCTCAAACTGGTTAAAATCAAATAACCGTAAAAATCATCGGTATGCTCTGCTCTCTAATCACTTTTTCAATTCCCCATTCCACAGAACCGCCGTATTAGTCATCGACGCCATAGCTGCCACCCTGCGAGTCTCTCTGATAAAGTAGCAACCAACCATTTTTTGCTTACCTTGCCTTATCGATTTGTTTAACTGATTGTGTTTTCTTCAATTCTTTGCATAGTTAACATCGAGTGAATTTTGGAATCTGAAAAATCTCATTCTGTTTTTGTTTGTAGTCAAAGATGTGCAACGAAAGTGAGAAAGGAAGAGAAGCAAATGAAGAGGAGGAAGAAGAAATAGTCTGCTTGGATGAGTCTTTCTTCATCAACGATGAGTAATTGTTAAAGAAACCAAATATATATATATATATATATATTGATTTGATTTTAACCTTAATCAAGTGTTTGGTTTGTTTATTTTTTGTTTGTGAATTCAGTTATCAGTTGACGAAATTTACGTTTGGGTCACATGTTCTTGAGCTCTACTGTCTCCAATCAGCTTCAAGTGAGTTACATTTTTATGATTTTATCTTGTATCAAATCTTGCATTGTATCTTAAATGAAAAGGAACAAACTTTATTGGTTAACTTTTGATTTGGTTGTTGTGTGGTTTGAGTTATGATCTGAGCTGATTAACAAAGATTGATGTAGCTAAATTGGATCTCTGTTCTTTAATTGACTTCTTCCTTCTTTAATAGTTGAAACTCCAACTTAGAGAACTTGTGTTGTTTATATGCTCTTGTAATCTTCATAAATAGGCTGCTGTATTCTATGAACTTTTACTGCTATAGAAAGGCTAAATAATAAGTAATTTATTGCTATAGAAAGGCTAAATAATAAGTAATGTTGCGAGATCTTTTGATCTCCACCCTCGTAGTATTATTCATCATTAAGCTATATCGTTCTTACAATATCATTAAGAGTTATACTTTATAGTTTATTGGCCATGGAAAACTTATATTGGTGTATTCTTTGATCCTTTATGAAAGCCTAAATATGAGCAATGAGTTGAGAGATTTTTCCATTTTTCCTATCTTCACTTGTATTTATTGTAAAGCTATATTCTTTCTTTACATAACATGATGTCTAAAATGTTTGTGGGACAGCTGATTTTGACTTAACAGGGCAGCTCGTTTGGCCTGGTGCTATGCTTATGAATGGTTATCTCTCAGAAAATGCTGAGATTCTTCAGGGATGTTCAGTTTTAGAGTTGGGATCTGGCGTTGGTAAGTGCCTTTAGTCATCTCACTAATGTTCATTTTGATTAGACACCGTAACATATCTTGTTTATCATAGTTAATAATGGCTAATCACCTTCCTATAATATCAGTAAGAAATGTTCTATATCGTAAACATCACCTCTCCATGTTAGAACTGTTGTATATTTTCTTGCTAGATTTGGTCTTTGAGAACATACTTATTCTTTCCTCGTTTTAATTCTTGTTTAGTCGCTGATCTATAATCTTTTTATAACACAGGTATAACCGGAGTCCTCTGTAGCAAATTTTGCCGTAAAGTTATATTTACTGACCATAACAATGAAGTGCTTAAGGCAAGGTTGCGTCGTTAAACAATTTGCTCTGAGAATTCATTCTTGGTTTAAATATAATCAGGTCTTTTAAATGAACCTTTCAGATATTGAAGAAAAACATCGAGCTTCATGAACATTTGAGCGGTCCCAACCCCTCAGCTGGTGAGAAATATAATCAACTAAGCTATTGAATTCTCATCTTTCATGTTATTGATGGGTTCTGTTTCACATTTCTATTTGCAGAACTAGAGGCTGCAAAGCTAGAATGGGGAAATAGTGATCATCTTGGTGAAATTTTACAGAAACACAATGAGGGTTTTGATCTTATTCTTGGAGCTGATATCTATATCCTTATGTTCAATAACGATTTTTTATTCTATCAGCATAGTACAGTGATTGATCTTAGTTTTATCTATTCAGTTCATTGGGTGGGTACTTGTATGATTTACACTGGAATGAAAAAAAAAACCGCCTTGACAATACATAAGCTTTCAGCAATCAAGTGTGCCATCGCTATTTGACAGTGTAGAGAAGCTTTTACGTATCAGAGGACAAGGAAATTGCAAATTCATACTAGCATACGTATCACGAGCTAGACAGTAAGCTTTTTCAGCCATAAATAACTTTTACATTTGCCTCATATGGCTGTAATTTGATATGATCTGAAATGTTGTTTCAGAATGGATTCAGCCATCTTGAGGGAAGCCGCTCAGCACGGAATGCTGATAAATGAAGTTTCAGGGACTCGGTGTACCGTGGGAAACTTAGAAGGGGTTATATTTGAGGTCACTCTTCAATAGAAGAAGAAAGACCATTTGGTTTTTGCAGTAATTTCAATTGTTCTCTAAGAATTTTTGTAACATTTTTATAAAAAAAATTATTTAGATGCATACATTTGGTGAATCGTATAACTTAAGTTACTGTTTGAAAAGTACGTAATGACATTGTTAATGCTTTGAAGTGAATCCACATTATTAGGTAGTTGAGTGACTGTTGCAACTAACATATCAATGTACAATTCTTGATTTCACACCTAATCTTATCTTTGTATACCATCTTTATGTTTTCTACTTCATTAGATCATCTTTACCGGAGCTTATCCTTGTGTGACTTTTTATATGTTTAGCTTTAAAAAATATTTTTTTAAGGTTATAAATATTTAGATTAATTTCTATTATATTTTTTACAAAAACTACATTTTAAAAATATAGTATTTGTTGCTGAGGCAATAAGTCGAGCCAATGCGTTTACAAATCAGAATCACATATTGGAAGAAAATTCTAGAAATTCAAAATCTCCGGGTTCCTATATAATTTTATTTGACATTTACGTCTTTAACAAAAAAAAAATTGTCAATCTCTATATAATTATTTAAGCAATGTAAAAATAAAATAACTTTACATTTACGTGGGATATTACAACAAATGATATTGAACAATCTTTTTCATTTTTCAAATCTTACTAATAATCATAATAATTTATTATTTAGTTATTTAGTTCTCTAATAAATATCACAAAAACTCAGTATATAGATATTTTAAATTTTAATTCTTAATATTTTAAATTTGTTTATTTTTATTTAGTATCTCATAAATAAATATGAATTTTTTTAATTAAAGTATTTAAACAATATAGTATTTAATGTTCTAAAATAAAGTCATTAAGGATATAACAATAAAATTAATTATAGTATTTTGATTATTGTTGTATCCTTAATGACTTTATTTAAACAAATTAAATATTATATTGTAAATAATATTTTAACAATTATCACATTCCACAAAAAAAAATTATTTTATCTTTCTTATTAATTATAGACGAAAATTGAAATTAAGTTTTTTACCATCCAACTTTAAATCATCCGAATCTTCAAATATTTTAATTTTTACAATAAATCGGGACATGTCAACACGGGGCAGAGCAAATAAAGACGAGTCAAAACGGATCATGATAGATCTCAGATTCATTGATAATAATTGATTATATTAGAGTATAAAAAATAATTATAGATTTTTTGAATAATGTGAAAATATATAATAACATCACTTAACTTTTCTAAGGAAATTATATTATAATCTAACTTATTAAATAAAATTATCAATAAATATAACACTACAGATAATTATATTTTAATTTTAATTAACACAACATAAACTATATATAATAATAATAAATAAGATACTAAAAACATAAAATAAATTTAATTTAAAACACTAATACAATAATTTATGCAAATGTAAACTAACAAAATATGAAGTAAATATTTTTCCGTATTGTGGTATAAAATAGATATTTTTTTGCGTTGCACAATGCGGGTTACTATCTTGTTTATTAGGTAGGGTGACAAATATAAAAACGTGATTTGCAAAATTGTTTCTAGTATTAAAGTTGCAATATCACACACACTCCACTTATTTACGATTTTTACAGAGGTCAGTTGTTAAAAAGATTTCCACCATACGATATAATTTAATAAATATACTCTATTTGAAAATTTGTGGTCCAATCATGAATCAACGAAGAAGAAAGTTAATGCATTGACGAATCATAAACACGTATTCGAAAGAATTAAATTCGAAAAAAGCAACTTGAAAATTTTCTGTCCAGTCAACAACGACTATTTTCTCCAAAAGAAGAAGAAAAAAATGATTTATTGAGGTCTAAATTAAATTTTAGGCATCTCCCAACTCCAAGAGTACTTCCCAACCAGAATTAGAGGAGATTAACTTGACGCGTCCTTCTTCATTGTGCGTCTTCTTTACGTCACCGGAAAACGAATCTTATTCCCTGAGATTCTTCATCGGAATTACTCCTCCCGACGAATCGGTAATCCTCGGTCTCTCTTTCCTATTACGCTATTCGTATTTTTGTGAAATTCAAGTTGAAATTTATCGATTCCGGCTAACAAATAGAGAATCTATTTGGAAAATTGAAGGATATTATTCAGAATCTGTCTTTGAATCTTTAATTATATTGGAATTGTTATGAATTGCGAATTCAATTACGTTCTTATACAACACCAGTTTTTATAGAAAATTTGAAATTTATGAAATCCTTTTGTGGTATATATTTTTGAGCAATGAACCTGACAATTTTCTCCAGAAAACTCTCAAAACTATTGCTGAAATGCATTGGAATAGGGTGAGAAGAGCCCATTCTTTATGGTGCAAGAGTTTAACAAACAAAACTCATTTGCATCACCCTTATAATATTCCAGTCTTACACTTTATCACCATGTCGAGTTTGGAGGAGCCGCTAGCGTTTGACAAGTTGCCAAGTATGAGCACTATTGATAGAATTCAGAGATTTTCATCTGGTACTTGTCGTCCCAGGGATGATTTTGGTATGGGACATCGCTGGATTGAGGGAAGAGATTGTAGCACCTCAAACAGTTGCAAGTGAGTCGGCTTTGTCAGTTTTCGCTTTCCTCTTAATCGTTTTGAAAATGTCAACTTTTCGGTTCTTATACTCTTGAAATATCTGTTTAATTTACAGTGATGATGAGAAAAGCTTTGGTAAAGATTCGTTTCCGTGGAGAAGGCATACTCGAAAAGCATCTGAAGGAGAACCTCTACTTAGGAATTTTTCAACGTCAGGAAGGAGTTCCACAGTTTCTGTGACTTTGAGGGAATCCAAAAATTTTCAGGAGCATAAGTATAGCACACTTACCAATGAGAATGGCATACCACATTCAAGTAATAAGGTAATTTTCTTGATGGTGGAAAATAGTTTTTGCTGTCATAAACCATAGCCACACCCTTTATTTTTTCTCTTTCGTTGTCTGTCTATGTAAAACATGTCTTCAAAGTGATTCACGCTTTTTAATTTCGGCGGAAAATCTCTACAAAACAACAATTTTCTGTATGAAATTCAGATCTCTAGAGGTATACCAAAGTTTGTGAAGATGGTAGAAGTTGGTCCAAGGGATGGCCTGCAGAATGAGAAAAATATAGTGCCCACATCTGTGAAGGTGGAACTAATTCAGAGATTAGTTTCTTCTGGATTGCCAGTGGTCGAGGCTACAAGTTTTGTATCACCGAAATGGGTTCCCCAGGTAATGATGTTATGCTGTACCAATTATAACTTTCAATGATCATACGTTTGGTGTCTCCTATAATCAAGCATGTAGAGTAAGAAATGATTTTTTTTTATTGTAGATAGACTTTTATGAATTTCATTAAGTTTTCTTTGTAGAATTTGCTGTATCGCAATAGTTCTTCAAGATGCAAAGATATAGTTTTTCAGTGTGTTTTGTTGGGATTTGCATTTCAACAGGAGTGTATCTATAGGAACCTCTGTTGAAAAAAATAAAAATCTGGTAAAACAATGCCTTATCTCACATCATGGAACAAAAATTTACTTGAGTACTAGCTGCGCAACTCGAAAACAAGTCCGTTGCTTGCTTTTTTGGTCTTGCTTGTACAAACAATTGTTGTAAAGTATGCTTACGTGAAACTAATTTGACTGAACAGAAATTTACTCTATTTCGTCTTGTAGCTTGCAGATGCAAAGGATGTAATGGATGCAGTAAATACTATAGATGGGGCTCGATTGCCGGTTCTGACACCGAATCTAAAAGTGTGTATCATTTATCTCTTAAGGCTCTTCAAACAATTCTTGGTTTCTTACTTTTGAAATCCAACATGGAGTGCTTGCTTCTTTTTAGGGCTTTGAAGCGGCTGTATCTGCAGGTGCTAAGGAAGTTGCAATCTTCGCATCAGCTTCTGAGTCATTTTCCTTGTCAAATATTAACTGTACCATTGAAGAGAGTCTCTTGAGATATCGTGCTGTTACCACTGCTGCAAAGGAGCATTCGATTCCCGTTCGTGGGTATGTTTCTTGTGTATTTTTTTTGCTTGTGTACATTATCTTTAAATTGGTGTCTATCAAGATTGGCACAGGAATATAATGTTACCATCTCCCAATCAAGGTTTTGGTACTTTTGTGCTGGTGGGCAAAACATCTTTAAATTCTTTACCTAGTTATTTGATAATGGTCTCTCGCTATCCAACCATCTGATGGTTCACCACCTTATCTAATATAAATGTGTGATGAACATAAAAATGAATGACTTGGCAAAATTTTAGTCCATACATGTGATAATCTTATCATAGGCCCGTATGACATAAAATTGACTGTTGTTTGTGGTAGAATCAACCTATTTTCCAAGTTCCGACTCTCATGTAAACACTTATAGCAGAAACAGTTGGTTCTAATTAATGTCCATGACTGTTTCCCAATGTCGAAGGTATGTATCTTGCGTTGTGGGGTGTCCAGTGGAGGGAGCAGTTCCACCCTCAAAAGTGGCTTTTGTTGTGAGAGAACTCTATGACATGGGCTGCTTTGAGATTTCTCTGGGTGATACAATTGGAACCGGCACTCCTGGTAATTTCTTTTCAGCAAATCTTGCATAGTTTATTCATTAATCATTTTTGTACATAGGAGTGATAAACTCCTGAAGACGATATTCATTAATCAATTATCAATTATCTCTGTTTGGTGAATGGAATAAGAAATACGGTTTGATAGCTTCTGTTGTTATAAATCAGGTTCTGTGGTTCCGATGCTTGAAGCAGTGATGGCAGTTGTGCCAGCGGACAAGCTAGCTGTTCACTTCCATGACACATATGGGCAAGCTCTTGCAAACATATTGGTGTCGCTCCAAGTAAGTCAAACACTAATAGAAGAAGATTTGATTTATATATATTACTTCATTGATGGATTTAACTTGCGTTGGTGCAAAAAAAACAGATGGGAATAAGCATAGTAGATTCATCGATTGCTGGATTAGGCGGCTGTCCATACGCAAAAGGAGCTTCAGGTAACGTAGCCACAGAAGATGTGGTTTATATGTTGAACGGTTTAGGTGTCAAGACCAATGTCGACTTGGGAAAGCTTATAGCTGCTGGAGATTTCATCAGTAAGCATCTCGACCGTCCAAACGGTTCTAAGGCTGCTGTTGCCCTCAATCGGAGGATCACAGCTGATGCCTCCAAGATATGAGTGGTATAAGAGGATTCACATATGTTATAAATACGATACAAAGAGAGAGAGTGAATGTAACTTTTATGTAAAAGATGATGTATGAAATTATGAATGGTTCATTGAGTTAAATGATGCATTGGAAGGTATGATGGTTTTATTCTTGGTTCCTTGGAATATCCCATATATATTATTTGGGAAGTACAACTTTAAAAATAACCTAAAAAATGTACAATGTCAATACTAAACTAAATGTGATTGTCAAAATTTCATTTAAAAACCAATTTAAATAGAGTCATCAAAGGTAAAAGTGTCATTTAAAAACCAATTTAAATAAAGTCATCAAAGGTAAAAGTGTCATTTAAAAAACCAATTTAAATAAAGTCATCAAAGGTATAAGTGTCAGCTTAGAATCTCTACAATTTAATAAGTTTACAAAAATAAAATGTCAAATATCAATTGATATGACTTACAAATTGTTGATTGAATAACATGGGATTGTAGATGATTTTACATAAATTTCTTTTTCAATAACAATAGGATTTTGGAGGAGATACATAAATCATTAGTTGAATAATTCTCAAATCCTTAGGTTCACTCCTAGAAACAATTCTTGGACCCCTTTATTCATTCTTAGAGGTGAACTTTTTTTATTAAACTCCTCTAAGTTAAGCCAATGAGAATATACCTAGTAATATTATATTTAAACAGAAATAAAAAAAATTAAAATTAAAATTAAACAAATAAAATAAATTAAGAAACTATGACTGTGGACATCTTCTCCTTTTGGAATAAGAGCAGAAATTTTGATGTCATTATGACTATAAATGAGTAAAAACTATATCCTAATTTTGAATTTATGATTTTACTGTATTTATTTTGTAACAAAATTACAAAAGAAAAATACTATATTCTTTACACCCATATGAAATGGAAAACCCAAAGATGTGATTTTACATTATTTATTCTATAAAAGGTTAAAAAATACATATGATTTTACAGTAAAAATAAACATAAATAATTGACAAAAGAAAAGATAACATAAATAATCATGCACAATAAATAACCAAAAAGACATATTCGTGTCTGTCTTAGTCAACAGCTCGTGTGTCTTTCGTTGGCTGTACAGCCCGTAAGTGTTCAGGGCTTGGTAAAGACTTTGAATCCTTTGTATCAGTTTGCTTCACTATAATATAATTTCAGATGATAAAAAAGAAAGATTTGATAATTATCTATTTTAATATTTTATTATTTTACTTTTTTACGGTCTTTAATTTGACCGACTTACAATATGTATAAATATCAAATGTATATTTATGTAAATGAGAATAATAAAAAGTCAAGTTTTACTTTTCCATTTCTCTATATACACGTTTCTTCCCTCTCACTATCATATACATATAATATATTATTATATATATATAAACACATACCTTATTTTATATTATATTAATAATTTTTTAACATGTTATCAGCATGATCTACTCCAATACAAAAATGTAAGATTTAATTCATGTTTAATTTGTGTTTAATTTATTTTATGGTAACATAAAGATAGACTCTGCGTTTTCTATTTATAAGTTATTTTGGGATGATAGGTTCAGCCACCTCAAACAGCTTATGATCATATGATAGACTATGTTACCTCAGATCAGTATCTTATTTATAATTAAATGTCCATAAGATATTTATTGAAAAATTTCCAGAAGAATTCTATGTCCAGAAGATATACATGAAAGTTTTGGAAAAACTACATAATAAATTTGTCCAGAAGATAAATCATACGCTTTAAATTATTGTTCTTTAAATTTTTATTATCATGTTATTTTAATTTATGTTTTTATTATGCTTACAAATTTTAAAATTTTATCATGCCATTTAAATTTGTTTTTAAGTTAAATTTTAATGAAATTTATGCTTAATAAATTGTTATACAGTTATCATGTCAAATTTAGCAAAACTCGAGATTGCTGCCCTTGATATATCTGGAAACAATTATATGAGGTGGACAGTTGCAACAAGGATGCATTTAAAAGGAAGAGGGCTCCTTGATACCATTGATAAATCAAAACCAACTCTAGAAGAGAAAAAAGCTAATGCTATGATATTTTTAATCCACCATATCTATGATGGTTTAAAAGATGAATATATGACAAAAGAAGATCTTGCTGACCTTTGGCAATCACTCAAAGATATGTTCTATCACTAGAAATATGTGATCTTACTGAAAGCTAAACATGAGTGGTTGAATATCCGGGTTTCAAGATCACAAAAATGTTAGTGAATATAATTACGTTTTGTTTGGAATTACTTCCAGAATAATTCTATGTGGAGAGAAGATAAGTGATTATAATATGATCGAGAAAACTCTTCAAACTTTTCATCCTGGAAATATAATCCTGCAGCAACAATATTGGGCGAATGGATACCAGAAGTATTTAGAGTTGATGCAAGTTTTATTGGTAGCTGAACAAAATAATGAACTTGTGATGTTAAACTATCAAACTCATCCTACTTGATCAACTTTATTCCCAGAAGCGAATGTTGCGTCATCCAATTATAATTATGGACGATGGCGCGGTTGAGGTTATGATCGTGGCCGTAGACGAGGAGGATATGGACGAGGACGTGGACAAAGAAAAAGCTTCCGTCCTAATGATTTTAACGCTAAAAGAAATAATAAAAAGTTCAAAGGGAACGAAGTTGGTCGTGTGACAAATAAGCAGCATGAAAATGCTTGCTACAGATGTGGCATGAAAGGACACTAGTCCGATACCTGTCATACGCCTAAACATTTGGCCGATCTGTATCAAGAATTACAAAAGACTAAAGAAAAAGCAAATGAAACCAACTTCATTCATGGTGACTCCAGACCTTCTTTCGATGGCTTAAATGATGATACCTATCTCGATATTGCTGATATTTTAGTTGATCCTGAAGCCATCAAGGAGAAACTAAATGACTAAGATCTTCTTGAAGAATAGACTATGGAATGATGTTTGTTAATCTTTCTGAAGAAGAAAATAAAATAAAACTCCTAATATTTTAGTTGTGTTTTTTTTTTTAATTTTATTTTGCTTGATGTAAGATAGTTTTATTGTAATATAAACTTTTTGTTTTGTTATATTAATGCATCTTTTATGAATATTTTTAAATTTAGAAAATGTCAATCTTTGACATTGACATCGGGGATGGAGACATATGTCTGGCAGACAGTGCTACAATGCACACAATAATTAAGGATAAAAGATATTTCTCTTCCCTTAAAATAAAAGATTCCGATGGAAGCGTAAATATTATATCTAGTAATGCAAAAATTATTATGGGCTCCGGAAGACTCAGTGTTTCAATGCCAAGGGGAACAAAATTTAAAATAAATGATGCATTATTTTTCCCTAAATTTTACAGAAATTTGTTAAGTTTTAGAGATACCCGCAGAAAGGGATATCACATAGAAACTATGAATAAGAATGACATTGAATATCTTTGCATTACATCTATTATTTCGGAGAAAAAATAAATATTAAAAAAGCTACCAGCTCTATCCTCCAGAATATATTCCACAAAAATAAATACGACTGAATAATATGTTGTAGTAAATCCGAAGTTTACAAGTACATTTAAAATCTGGCATGAACGTTTAGGGCATCTTGGTTTAGTCATGATGAAAAAAATTATGGAAAATTCAAATGACCATCCGTTGAAAAACCAGAAGATTTTTCAATCAAGATAATTTTTATGTAATGCTTGTTCTTACGGACAACTAATAACTTGGCCGTCACCAGCTAAAATAGAGAATGAATCTCCAGTATTCTTAGAGAGAATACATGATGATATTTGTGGGCCTATTTACCCACAATGCAGGCCATTTTGATATTTCATCGTATTGATTGACGCATCCAGCAGATGGTCACATGTATATCTGTGGACTACACAAAATACGGCTTTTGGAAGATTCATTGTCCAGATAATTAGGTTGAGAGCACAATTCCCTGATTATACAATAAAGAAAGTGAGACTTGATAACGCTGGAGAATTCACTTCACAAGCCTTCAATGAATATTGTATGTCATTAAGAATTAATATTAAACATCCAGTCCCGCATGTTTATACACAAAATGGCTTGGCTGAGTCTTTGATTAAACGGTTACAACTTATTGCTAGACTGTTAATATTGAGAACAAAGCTCCTAATTTCGGTATGGGGTCATGCAATTTTGCATGCTAATGCACTAGTTCAAATACGGCCAAGTGCATATCATAAATATTCCGAAAAATAATTAGCATCTGGCCATGAGCCAGATATATCTTCTCCGAGTTTTTGGGTGTACGGTTTATATACCTATAGCTCCGCCACAAAGAACAAAATGGGACCACAGAGGAGATTTAGAATATATATCGGGTATACATCATCAAGTATAATTCGTTATCTTGAACCGCGAACTGGTGATATGTTTACAACACGTTTTGCCGATTGCCATTTTAATAAAGATGAATTCCCAGCGTTAGGGGGAGGAATTAAGAAAGTTACAAAAGATAGGGGGATGTACATGAAAATCCCAGAAGGATTGAAAATGCCTAAAGCATTAAGCTCAAAAGCTAAAGAAATATGTTTAGTCAAATTACAGCGATCATTTATGGATTAAAGCAATTCGGGCCCATGTGGTATAATCGCTTAAGTGAATATTTGTTGAGTAAAGGATATACCAACAATGCGACATGTCCTTGTGTCTTTATTAAGAAATCTTTATTTGGATTTGTGATCATCGCTGTATATGTGGATGACTTGAACATAATTGGAACTCAAAAAGGGATTGATGATACAAGAATTCATATGAAAGAAGAGTTCGAAATGAAAGATCTTGGGCAGACAAAATTTTATCTTGGACTTCAGATCGACCATCATCGAGATGGAATTTTCATACATTAATCAAATTATACGAAAATGATCTTAAAACGCTTTATATGGATAAAGCGACTCCTTTGAGTACTCCTATGGTCAATAGGTCGTTTAATGTTGATAAAGATCCATTTTGACCTTGTAAGGATAACGAAGAAGTATTAGGTCCTATAGTACCTTATATGAACGCTATTGGTGGACTTATATATCTTGTAAATTGTATCCGACCAGATATAGCATTTGCTATAAATTTACTTGCAAGATATAGTTCATCTCTCACGCGCAGATATTGGAATGAAATAAAACATATTTTTCGTTATCTTCAGGGAACAATTGACTTGGGATTGTTTTATCCTAGAAACTCCACTTTTGTTTTATCTAGTTTTGCAGATGCAGGATATCTATCAGATCCACATAAAGCCCGATCGCAAATAGGATATGTTTTCACAGTTGGAGGTACTACAATCTATTGACGTTCCCAAAAGCAAACTTTGGTCGCGACTTCATCAAATTATGCAGAGACCATTGCGCTTCATGAGGCATATAGAGAATGTATTTGGTTCAGATCCATGACTAATCATATAGAACAATTAAGCAGAGTCGTCACTGATAAACAACCAACAAAATTGTTCGAAGATAATGCTGCATTTGTCGCTCAACTCAAAGAAGGCTACATCAAGAGTGACAGAACGAAGCATATTCCTCCAAGATTTTTTTCATATATACGAGAACTTGAGAAGAATCAAGAAGTAGATATTCAATATATCCGCTCAATGCACAATGCAGCTGATCTGTTTACGAAGGCGCTTCCAAGTACAACATTAATAAAATATGTTCGTAGTATCGGGATGCATCACTTAGGTAATCTATAAAGAAGAAATTTTATCCATCATTTTAAAGGAAGATTACATCACTGTATTATTTTTTTTGTCATGGGTTTTTATCCTATTAAGTTTTTCTATGGTAAAATTTTTAACGAGCTAATACGTAATATATCAACAAGAATAAATAATTAAAGAAAAATTTTACGAATTGATAATTATCTATTTTAATATTTTATTATTTTACTTTTCTACCGTCTTTGATTTTACCAACTTACAATATAAATATCAAATATATGTTTATGTAAATGAGAATAATAGAAAGTCAAGCTTTATTTTTCTATCTTTTTATATACACGTTTTTTCACTCACCATCATATACATATAATATATTATTATATACATATATATAAACACATATATTATTTTATATTATATTAATAGTTTTATAACAAGACATATATTATTTATAAAATATTTAAGAAATAAATAAATAAATAAATAATATCTAATGTTGTGTTTAGGGTTTAAGATTGTCCGGTACTCAATTCTCATCTTCTTGGTCATCATCATCTTCGATTAAGCTTTTTCCTTCATCAAATCGCCATTTTTAATGCGGGTTTCTCCGAACTTATCACTCTCACAGTTTCGATTGATTCGAAGGGCAGCAACCTCTTCGCGTTTCTACACCATCTCTGCTCTAAACCCTAATCTCTCAAATTCAGAACAACTAAATCTCTCCAAGCTCAATCAAGCTAGTCTTTTACGAGTCCTGAATAGTACCAGAGATGACCCAAGTCTCGCTTTATCGTTTATAAAGCAGATTAAACAACAAGGTGTTTCACTTAATGTTAATGCTTACGCAACTCTTGTCAGAATTTTATCTAGCTGGGGTTTGGATAGGAAGTTAGATTCTGTCTTAGTTGAGCTAATTGAGAATGAGGAGCTTGGTTTTAGCGTAATTGATTTGATTGAAGTTATTAGAGAAGAAGATAATGGTTCTTTGCTCTTGATTCGAGTCTCTGGTGCTTTGGTTAAAGCTTATGTTAGTCTCGGTATGTTTGACGAAGCGACCGATGTTTTGTTTCAGAGTAAACGGTTCAACTGTGTTCCAGATATAAAGGCTTGCAATTTCTTGATGAATCGTTTGATTGAGATTGGTAAAATTGATATGGTGGTCGCGCTTTTTCGACAACTTAAGCAATTGGGGTTGTGTGGAAATGACTATACGAATGCGATTATGGTTAAGGCGTTGTGTAGAAAAGGCGATTTAGGAGGAGCATCTGTGTTGGTTGTGGAAAGTTCTAGTGTGTTTGCTTATACGACTTTTATTGATGGACTTTGTGTAAATGGAGTTACAGAGAAAGCTGCTGCTTTGTTTAAAGGAATGATTGATACTAAAACTTTGGATGGTGATGGTCTTAGAACTGTGTATGGCATGGTGGTCCGTGGATTCTGTAAAGAGAAGAAAATGGAAGCTGCTGAAAGATTTATTCTTGAAATGGAGGAAATTGGGATAAGTCCTGATGTTTATGCTTACTCAGCGATGATTGGTCGACATTGCAAGAACTTGAATTTACTTGAGGCATTGAGGTTGCTAGACCAAATGTTGGGAAAAGGAGTGAAAATTAATTGTGTGATTGTGAGTTCAATCCTTCAGTGTTATTGTAAGATGGATATGTGTTTGGAAGCATTACAAAAGTTCAAAGAGTTTAGAGACATGAACATTTTCCTTGACAGGGTTTGTTACAATGTTGCTTTTGATGCTTATGGTAAGCTTGGCAGAATGGAAGAAGCTATTGAGTTGCTCAAAGAAATGAGGTGTAAAGGAATTTCTCCTGATGTCATCAACTACACAACTCTGATAGGTGGCTACTGCATTCAAGGTAAATTAGTTGATGTCCTCGATTTGATTTACGAAATGAGAGGAAATGGCATCTCTCCTGATGTAATCATGTACACCGTGCTTGCTGGTGGATTCGCCAGAAATGGTCATGCAGATGAGGCACTTGTTATTTACAATGAAATGAAAAAGGAGGGTCTAAAGCCAAATGATGTCACACACAATGTGATCATTGAAAGCTTGTGTTCTGCACGTGAGATAAAAAAAGCCGAAGATTTCATCGAGAATCTGGAAGAAAAATGTCCAGAAAATTATGCCAGTTTGGTGAAAGGTTTCTGTGAATGTGGCCTTTCTAAAAAGGCCTTTAAAGTATTCGTTAGATTGCAATGCCCTCTGCACAAGAGTGTGTACTTCAAACTATTCAATAGTCTCTGCCTTGAGGGTTATCTCGACAAAGCTCTGACCGTACTGAAAACAATGTGGGCTTATCATGTTGTGCCCGGGAGGAGCATGTGTGGAAAAATGATTGGGGCGTTGTGTGGGGTAAATAATGTGGGAGAGGCCAAGATGTTATTTGACACAATGGTTGCGAGAGGACTCATCCCTGATCTCTTTACTTATACAATCATGATTCACACCTACTGTAGGTTAAATGAGTTACAGAAAGCCGATTATCTTTTTGAGGACATGAAGCAGAGAGGAATAAAACCTGATGTGGTAACATACACAGTTTTGCTTGATAGTTATCCAAAGTTGGATCCAGAGCATCATGAAACAGATTCTGTTAAAGGGGAAGTGCGAAAAAGGAATGCTTCAGAAGTTTGGGGAGAGTTCGCAGATGCCGGTATTGAACTAGACGTTGTATGCTACACAGTTTTGATAGATTGTCAGTGCAAGATTCACAACCGGGAAAACGCCATTAAACTTTTTCGTCAAATGATAAAGAGTGGGCTGAAGCCTGATATGGGGGCTTACACAGCTTTAATACGTGGTTATTGTCGCAAAGGATACATAGATGAGGAAGTCAAACTGTTACTTTCCGAACTGTTAAAAATGGATATTTTACCAACTGAAGATTTTGGGGCTGCTGTTAAGCATGCTGCTTTAAAGGCCGAGAGATTTCAATATCGGGAATGAAGGGTTATAATGAGTGGTATATTTGGAAGGTCAAGTATGATTTTGGTGATCGGATATCATACATGGTGATGGTGTGCATCTCATTTTGGATCTGCATCTGCATGAGTGAGAGATTTTGGAAGAGTATTAATGAAAATGCGCTTCTTTTCCTGACTTTACTCTGGCGAGAGTTTTCTCTTCTCTCAAGAGTTGTCAAAGCACAAACTCCATGATGTAGGAGTGGAGTCGACAATGCTTATTGTGGTCAGTTACAAATGCTGCTTTTATCTGTTATAATCATTTTATGGGTAGATGGTTTCTGTCATAGGAGTGATTGTTAACTCAATGCCATGTTTTCTCTTTGTGCAGAACGGTTAAGAAAAAGGATGTTGAGGAAGATGAGTTTATGCTTCTTAAATGTGGAGAAGCATCTAAGAAGATGATTAACAATAAAGGCCTTCAGAGTTTGTGACCACTGCAAACTCAGTCATGAATCAAAATGACTTGATTTGATTAATGAGGACCATGAAACAACCTCCAAGACGAGATTGCTGATTTTGATATGTGAACTCAGATGAGACTAGTGTTTGCTAAATCTACAGAGATTGAAAGAAAGAGAGAGAGGATGAGCAATGGAAAAAAACGCCAAATGTTTGATTATCAATTATCTAACAATGTTTGTAGGACGATGCAGCATCCATGGTCTCCTAATAGTGTTTGGTGTCTTGCCAAACCCTTTGAAGGTATCGAAATATGCAATTCATTGGTGGTCGAATAACAGAGATTAACTTGTTTTGATCTCTTCACCCATGTGATTGATTGACATGGAGTTTTTAGCATTCCAAACGGCATACATCATACTTTTTCGTGTCTTATGTAATGTATTGTATTGTCAATTGGCCCTTTTTTGAGAGGTATACATTGAACAAACTGAGCCTAGTGAAGACAATTCCATTTGAAATTTGTGCGTTCTGAGAGAAATCTTGAAAGAAAAAGGAGCTGGAAGTAAACAACGAACTTGTTTTCTAATAAAACTTGTATAAGTAAACAAATAAACAAAGTAGGAGATTCGATTCCTTGTTTATAATATATCACAACGACAGGCATAAAACTAAACTTCTTCTCTGTGGCTAATTAGTTTAATGAGGGGAGATTTGCAACCGTATCCCTTGACTTTCTCAACAATGACTTCGCTTCTTCACTCTTCTCCAGTTCAAGCAAAGAGACAATCTCAGCCTTGAAATCTACTTCCACAGGATGCAAAGACGAGACCATGCTATACAGTTCGATGAGCTCGACCAGGCATTGCGAAGCAGCAACATGAAACTGAGGTTTTCATGTCAAAAAAAAAATTCAATTTAAGATTTAGTTAAAAGACTATGTACATAGCTTGTGAGATTATTATTACTACAATCACTTGGTTTTCTCAAAGGACATTTCCATCATATTCTGTTCATGCAAATGATGAAACTAATGAAGGTTGTCAAAATGGTTTCAATATGCAAACCACTGGTAGATGGATCTTGCTGAATCAAAATGCATATAAGATCAATCCATATTAGCTTATTTATGTTCTAATGATAGGAATTGTGGCCCGTGAAAGACGAAAGTTTGAAATTTGTTTCAGTTTTCATTCTGTGCAAACAGTCATAGGAATTAAATACAGAACAGACAAGAACATACCTGTGCAATCTTCACTATGTGTATGCATTCCAGTAGTTTAGGAACTAATGAGTGATACAACTGAAAAGCAAGCAGAATACTTAATACGCAGTTAAAATTATATACGAGCGGTGGATAAACAATGTAGATGTGATTAATTACCTCATGAACAATTTTTGTCGCATCACTAGGTGAAATGCCATCCATAGAGTCATTCCATAGACTCTGAAACCTCGAACAAAGCTTTCCCATACATGAAATTCCAGACATTTTTACTGCCCAAGGAAAATTAGATTGGTAAAATTAATCAAAAGTTTTCTCGAAAATAAAGTGAGAGAAGAAACTAATACCAGTCCATAGAAAACCAGGTGATAAGGAAATTAGAAGAACATGAATCAAATCTGCTTTGCGGCTAAGAATGTCATCTATGGTTGCCACTTGGATGCAAGACTTGACGCATTCCATAATTTTTTCAAGTGGGACATGTCCGTCTTCTCCATTTTCTGATTCTGAAAACAAAGGGCCAAGTTCAGAGTACTGAGACAATTTTCCTAATCTAAGTTAATGATAATCACAAAGCCAGATAAGTACAAACAATTACTACTCAACATATTTTCCAATGTGACCACGTAAAAGTGCTATTAATCGAAGTATAAGACTCATGGGATTGT
The DNA here is from genome assembly GCA_028015245.1 of Cardamine occulta. Lineage (NCBI taxonomy): Eukaryota > Viridiplantae > Streptophyta > Magnoliopsida > Brassicales > Brassicaceae > Cardamine > Cardamine occulta. Next base: position 10,844,230 of record CM051375.1, read on the forward strand.
ACAGTGGTAATGTAACAACCTGTTTTGACAGCATCACTTGCTGACTGAACTTGACTGTTCGTTCTGATGGAGGCAGTATTACACATCTCATATAACATCGGGAAAACGGTACTGAAAAACTCTGGATCGGCAAAAGCTATTATGACCTGATAACATATAATCAAAATATTCACAGATCCACTAACCGAACAATGCTGTGTAAGAACTGCATTATCAGCAGATTAAGATATCATGAGCCATCTCTTAAGTTTTGCTTAGTAAGTCAGCTAGTCTTTACTTACCTTCTCCAGACAAGAAAAGGCTGACTCGCGGTATTTCTTGACTTTCTTTTTGCATGCAGAACAGATAAGACTCAAGATGGTAGCGGGAGTTGTTGGGTCCTGTTTAACTATTGCCTCGTGGCACGAGACTGAAAGAGCACCTAGGGCATCTAAAAGAGCATCCTTTCCCTGCAATCACAAGTATTGATTTCAAAAACTAATGAAGAAAAGTGCCTAAATATATCACACCAGATCTATATGGACAAGTAGAGCAGGGATGGAGCTCTTAATGAAGCAATGAAAATGTATTCTCTCGAATTATATTCTTCTGCTGCTACAAATTTCGTCTCAATTAACTTGTTATGAACCTTCAAGTAAAGTGAATGTTAGAATGAAAGAAAGTGTCTAACCTCCCATAAACGTCCAGGAATTTCATTGACAAGACATTGCAGCAATCTGTGATGCTGTGGCGATAATGATTCACCCAAGACTTCAGTTAGTTTGCAAATTGCCCTACCAGACTGGAACCAAGTTTAAATCTTCTATGAGTACAACAGCAGAAATATCAATTTGTAAAAAGATGACAGAAAAGTTGCACAAAAAAGACGATGAATTGCCTTCTTTTTGCTTGCCCACGAGGATGATGTAATGCTCTCGCAAATATGATTCACAATTTCTTGTAGAAACAACTGCAGTGTGACCCTTTCACCACTTGTGATGTCTTCCCAAACCTCTTCAAAGAGGCTTGAAATCTGTTTGTCATCCTCAAATCTGCAATTTATAATCACCATAAGTATTGTCAAATTGAAGAAAAGAATTTTGATTCAATAATTAGGTCTCTCCGAAAAATCAGCTAACAGTTTAAAGATGGTATAGAACGATCTGCCAACTATTTGCATGAGAGAAAAGATACCATTTGGTTCAATTTCAAAATACGCAATGGATCTTACTTGGGATATTATTTGAACACGGGAGTTAAGAAGTTACAGCTATAACTTCTTGATCTTATTACAAACTAATATCAGTTAGGCTATGGGTCCTTGTGTAATATTTCACATGCATGAAACCCAGTAGTATGCAGTTCTACTGGTTTACCTGGAAATAAATATGGCCGGAACAATAGCTGACTGATAACCGCTCATAATATCAGAAGCTGTAGATGAGAAGCTTTTGAAAAGACTCGCACATGCAATCTGGCAGTTTCTATCACCAGAATGCAGAGCTGCAGTTTCTTCGATTAAGCTTTGTGCTTGAGAGGGGCTAGAATACTTCAATACAATGCCACAAGCACTCGAAAAGGCACGTTTTGCAGCAGAACTTTTCTCTTCCTTGGCAACAGGAAACAAAAGTCTTAGCAGCATTCCAGTGAATGGCTTTATCTCGGTACCAACTTTTTGCACTAGGAATGAGATAAAGCTGGCAACACCAACCCTGTTTAAAATAAAATAAAAACCAACAAAATATCAACATCTACAATTGAATACATGGAAAATCTAATTAAAGAGACAGAATTCCTACACTACACTAAAAGCAGATAGACAAGTCCGTTGAGGCAGTCTGAGTTCATGAAGATGGACGAGCAGGTATAGAATTACGTCATTTGTATAAAAACCAATTGAATGGTTGAAGTTAGAAAAGTCCATTGAGGCAGTCTGAATTCATGAAGGTAGACGAGAAGGTATATAATTACGTCACTTATATTAACCTAATTGAATGGTTAAAGTTATTTAAGTCTACCTTATCTGAATTCAGTTCTCTTGGCAACTCTTTACAAACCATGAGAAAAATCATATCCCCAATCACTTTGACGAGGTATTCTTTTTACAAGAATCTCAAGTTCTCTTATCTCTATCGGTAGTAATCTTAACAATAGTAACGCCCAAAACCCAAACAAGAAAGGTAGTCTCAAGTAAAGGCTGTAGATGAATCAGGTCGTTACTAATGGAAGGTTTTAAATAACTGACCTCGTATTGAGGCCAACACTACCCCGAACAAGTTGTGTGAGACGAGGGATCAACTGATCAAGTGATTCAATATCCACTATATTAATACACAGATCAAGAGTTTCCCACATTGGAGAGCCTTTCGAGATTGAAATTCGTAAATTTTCGAGTTTCTCGGTTTCTATGCCAATATTGGCAGCATGCAACTGAAAATGAAAAGATTAAACTTTAATACGATGTCAGAACAAGGCGATGATTCAAGCTGGAGTTGCCAACAGTAAATGATACCTCAACATAGTTAAGTCCTTGGTCTTCAAGACTAGACAAACTTTCCAACATACAGCAAACTAAGTCAGACAAATGTGGACGGAGGGCAACTCCTGCACCCTGCAAACGGAAACAAATAGCAATGACTCATTTGAAGGATAAAAAAAATCCCATGGAGCACATTCATTTGACCAAAACTAGCATGTTTTAACGTGATGCATAACAAGTACAGAAAATGCAATTATATACAATTCAAATTAATTAATTGCTTCATGTTTGGATTCAAACTGAAAGAACACAACACATGAAGAGATTGAAGATGATCGTTTGTTTAATTAACATTCAACTCATATCTGTCCTCCCAGCCAAAAGCATTAGAAACAGTCAAACAGACACCACAAGATTCATTTCTGCAATCTGGTTTACAGATTTCTCAGCTGTATTGAAATAAAAATAAAATATACTACTACTAATGTCACAACAATAATTTCTAAGGAAAAGGCATGATATAGAAATATGCTATTACCAGGAGACAAATTGGTTATATATGAGCACAACTCTCTTAGATTATCAATCTACCAAAGTTAAGGCTACCTTTGCAAGCTTCATAACAACTCCAATCGAAGCCTTACGGACACTGCTGACTTTACTCATTATTCCTTCTGAAAGCAGAAAAGGAAGAACAATGTCCATAGCTTGTCTTGCATCTGTTAGTTCAGTGAGTGTGACATCACAAATCCTTATCGTTAAGGATGTCACGGCACGGCATAACTTGTCACCAGCATTTCTCACAGTCTCTTTAATGTCATCCATAGCACGGAAAGCAGCTATCCATAGTTTTTTCAAATGCTCCCCAACCTTTAATAACATGAGTACGTGAAAAAAGAATACCACTTAGAAAATCTGATGGAACAACAATAGTTACATACAAGAAAGAAACAACCACAGCACTAAATGAATATATATCCTATACTTCACTACAAGCTGGTGCTAGAGATGTCAAAAGAAACCGACAGGTATGAAAATTGATATGCGAAAAGGATTAACAGCATATATTATTATTGCATTCAAACCCAGAACCAGTGCTCATGATATGGATTTAACTTCATACATGCAATAGAATATACTGATGCAGTATGCAAAGCCAAAGCAGCGAGAAATTTTGTTTAAACTATTCATTAAAAACGAAGATCCCACCTGCTCAAATTTCCGACCTTGAATAATATCAGCAAGGGCAAGACAGGATGCCTCACGGGAGCGCCAAAGTCGTGAACCACATTGTACCAGCAGATCATCGAAGATGTAATTCAAATGTTCATCAACAGCTTTCTTAGGGTCTTGTATCAGTGCTTTCCAAATGTGTGCCATCGCGTCCTGCCAAGATTACACGCAAAGTAGCAATTACTTAAAGTAGCAAACATACGCACCCCTGCGGTAATCTTTTAAGACGAAATCAACTGCCAGGCATGAGTAAGTGATATGACATACAGCTATATTTTTTGTGGTAAAACACCTTTTATTTATTTTCATCCCTATATATGACACAGAGACATAATTCAACCAAAAAATAAAATTAAGAAAAAAGTAGCACATACAGGACCAAAGTGACTTATGCAACTTGTAGAACTACAACAGCTAAATACTTATCGTGTACAACTAGAACAGTCTACTAATTATATCTAGAAAAGATAAAATGTGTTCAAATGCTAGAAATGGTGTCACTCAGTTCAGTTTGAAAAACCCGAATTTTAGTTGTGAGACCAGTGATGAATGTATAGCTACAATACGCTGAAAGATTATCAATATGTAAAATAAATTAACAGCACAGACTGAACCATAAAATTATGAGCATTTCAGTATGAATAGGGCCTCCAATTGCATAGCGCTAGACAATAACAAACTTAGTAATCTAACCTGCACATTTTTGTCAGGATCATACTGGTAACGTATCAGCCTCGGAATCAACAATTGCAGATGTGGCCTAAGAGCATCTCCTGCTTGTTTGGCTATCTTGGAGAACCCAAAAGCAGCTCCTCTTTTTGAATTAAGAGAAGCTTGGTGATTGGCCAAGTCCATAAATTTGTAAATCAAATCTGGTTGCCCCATTTCATTTGCAAGATTACAAAGCTCCTTGTAAGTGCTAATCTTCCCTCCACTGGGACTCTCACCGATAGTTCCCTCTTGAAACACTTCAGTCTCTTCAACTAGCTGGATTACAAAAATACTTAAGAAACTAATACAAAAAATGAAGTACCAGAAGGAAGGACCTAGATGGATAGGTTTTACCTTTATAGCTCGTTTTCTTTTGCTTGTGCCGGTTAGAGTATTTACCAGAGCATCTACCAGGTTTTTCTTCATTGATGCATCACCAAGTTCATAGATGATGCTCATACCCTGGGATGCCAGTTCCTGTGTGAGTTCATTCTGGTCCCCTAACAAATGTGAGAAAGCCTCCTGCAAAAAATATTTTAGTTAAACAGCAGTTTGTACAAGCTTCTACCCATAGTGGTGTTGACAACATCAAACTGGCAAAAAAAAAGATAGGCAAAAGATGGTCATGACTCATGGGGCTTTCATGATAAAATGGTAATCGAGATAACAGTTCCAGGGTCCAAATGGGTAATGCATCTAAATAAACTGAAACGACAATGCTCTAAATTTCTCCTCATAGTTGTGATGGTGCATGGGCAGGTTACAACTGCAAAGAAGCTTTCCCTTTCGGCTTGCTAACCTGGATTTTAGGAAGCAATAATTGGATTGATGGTTGCTGGCCACAGTACATGGTCAAAGATAGCATCCATACAGTTCCAGCACATCGTTCTTCCTTCCTGCTACTATACAGAAGAGTATCAAAGAGTTTTCCAGTAATTGTTTCTCTGGTTATGACACGGCTTTCTTCATCAGCATCACTTTTGGCATCAGATAAAGATTTAACTTCTCGCATCAGAAAATTTGAGTCCGTCGAAAGAGAAGTAAAATTAGTTTTCAGAATCATGTCAGCAGTAACTGGTACGCCACCCCAGAGGAAAGATAGCGCCTCACCCGCAGCAAACAAAATTTCTTCCGCCTGGCCAACAACAAATGAACAAAATTTAGAGCTTTATTCACTTCTGCTTGAACTCTTCTGGACCAAATAAAAACGGCAGAGGGCAGTGGAACTAACAAACCAACCTTTGACCGTGAAAGGCTAAACAAAAGATCAAGCGCTATTTTCAAATGCGAAGATGATGTTTCATTTGAACAGATATGTCCAAGAGAAAGAGCAATTTTCTGAACTGATTTTATATCATCACCAGAAAGTAGCTTGCTCAATCTTTCTTGCAGAACTTCCAGCACTTGAGTCCCTGATAAAGCAAGTCAGTCAACTGGAAACTCGCATACACGTTACAAACAGGCTCTTGGAATACACTGACCTGGACTAGAATCATTAACAAGAAGAGGTAAAGCGCCACAGATGCCAATATGACCCAGAGCTTCCATAGCAACAGAAGCCAGGGGTGCGGTCTCCAAATTAACAACATCCACCAAACATTTAACCGCATTTTGAGTAACTGCTTCAGAAACCTGCTTCAAGGAGAATCCTAATCATGATATATAAAATATTGAAAATATGTATCCACCTCAAAAACAGAAGTTAAGACATGTTAAGCTGGAAAGTTACTGTTTACGCACAAGATTAAACCCGTGATTGGTGTCAATATTTATAGACAGACTAGGGAAAAAGTCAATAAATTATAACATTGGACAGACATCCACTAAAAAGAAACCATGATGAATCAAGACACTTGAAGGTGACATATCAAACTTCTGCATTAGCTAGTTTATTGATCTCAAGCAAATTTTGAAGAGTGGACATGGACAGAACAAAATGAAATAACAAAGAACAGTACCACCTTAATTGTTTAGTGATTTAAAGGCAAGAAATGCCAGAGGGAGTAGTCTATTCACCAGAATTACCAAGCAATGTCAATGTATTAACTTTTTTTTGACGAATTGCAAATGTCGTATTACTATGTGAAATATGCTATCTTATATCTGGAAAAGGTTCTTAACCAAGAGATTCTCCACGTTACTGTTAAATATGTGACTTAGCATGTACAAGTAACTAAATAGTCAATGATGGGCAGCAACTGTATCTAGAAGTCATACCACAAGCTAATTAAGCTACAATGTAAGAGAGACATACAGCATTGAGATTCCTAGTACCAAGGATATCACCATACTTATGCAAAAACAATCATAAGTGAGTCTATAAAAATCACAATAACTTACAGCGGGAATTCTATGTAAACAGTGTGCAGAAACATATCCTATAGCGCATAACCCCCCATGCTGTGCCTCGAACCTAAGAAAGCAAGGAGTTAGCTGTAAAAATTGATATTTCTAGTTCCTGCAGCCACAACAAGCCTTGTTGCAATACAGATTCTAAAAGAAGTGCACAGCACCTTAGCTTTTGCTGTTGGGAAATAGAAGATATCAATTCAGAAAGCAATGAACATGATTCAGTATCAGAGAGAGCACATGATGCCATTCCGAGTAATCGAGATGCAGATTCACGAGTACTTAAGTCTGTATGACTAAGCAGGCGCCTTAGCCACGCAATTTTTCGGGAACAGTAAACTTCAACCATCTTCATGCAAAGTAAAAAAGGAAGATAGGGCGGATTAAGTTCGAATAGATTTGAAACGCAAAAGAAAACTGGAGAAATTCAAAGGTTAAACAATCAATCAGAAAGCAGACCTCCGGAAGGTAAGAGCCAACAGAAACAAATGCTTTGGAAGCACAAGCGTGCAATTCAGCCGACCCATCGAACGCCAAGGAATGTTCCAACACCAAACACATCTTCTGTGCCCAATTCAAAAATTCAGTCCCTACGGTCTGGGTATTGCTCTCCTCCATCTCTAACTCAAAACACTTCACTAAAAACTTAATCATGACCAGATATACTTGCGATGGAAAGAGAAGCTTCTGGCCTCGCATTTCTGAAGAATCTAACAGTTTTGGCTGTTGCTTGAGAATGTACTCCAGCATTTCAACAAATTTTGGGTATTTATAGTCATGATTCGTGACTATACTGCGACCTTCATCTTTCAGAAAGAGTCCTTCTAGTGCTAGTTCCCTGAAAGCAGAAAAATGGAAAATTACACATCAGTTAAATAAAATAGCAAGAACCAGAAACAAATAAAGCATCAAAGACTATGTCATGGTGGATCCACGGAAGAGGATTTGTTTAAGCATTAAAGTCATTTTTGCATATCACATAGGTTTTGGTACTCCATTAGCTGTCTAACCTTAAGGTAGATCGAACTCTCAAATGTACTACAAAATAAGAAGGAAAGAGCAGACTAGAGGATTGTATATCCTCCACTGGACAAAGCTCAAAACAATTTTACACTCCATTCATGTGTGGGTTGCTAGGGCTTCCTCATGTGTGTTGGTTTTGATTTCAGCTTTGATATATTATATAATATGAGTACCCATACAGAGAATCTATCCGGAGAAAATAAAAAAACTGAATTGGAGAGCGTTCTTCGGAAACAGTCAACATTCATTTACTGCAATTTAACATGCCACAGTCACAAGAATATGCAATTAGATTAGATAAACTCTAGTACCTTATATCTAGCTTTTGATCTGCTGCGCTGAGCATGCAAATATAGAGACTTGGGCAATGTTGTGAGTTATATAAAGAAGTTGCCCATCGCAAAGCACAAAAGCGTGCTTCATTTTGTTCCTGGTCAATATAAGCCACAAAGAACTAGATTCATAAACTCGTGCTAATTTGGTAGCAAAAATCATCTTGAAAAAGAATATAAAACAGGAAAAACAAATCATATCTGGAAAGTATACATACCGCCACAGAATTTGTTAGCAGAAGCACCTCCAAATCTCTGAGAATATTCTCCGGGGAGTCCTAAAGAGACGAATACCAATACAGTCATGGTGAGCCTCGAAAAAAATGCAAAAAACAAAATGATATCATAGCATAACTTTTGGATCACAAGGAGCAAAACAGAGAAGAAATGATTATTCTCAATATAATCTTAAATTAGCCCACCTTGTATGCAGCAGCAAGAGAAATGATTGCCTCCTGAATAGTTGAGCGAAGAGATTGGGTTTCTAACTTTAGCGCATCAAAAAGACGAACAGCCATTTCAGTCTTTTCTCTGAAAGTTAAGTTCACAACAAAGAAAATGTCTGTTAAATGACAGCAAAACAAGTGTAGGGGAGTAGAGAGAAGTCCTTACCTAAAAAGCTGAGGCAAACGTTGTGCAAGCAAACCTATAGCTTGAAAAGAAAATGTTTTGGTCTCCCTTGATAGAGCATCTGAAGGAGAGCATGTAACATATTTATTTAAATCCTCTTTTCAACACATATATAAGGAAAATCACGACTTATTTTTTTATAAAAAGCCGACCTGCTTCTGATACTGTGAAACCATCAAGCATTTTCAGAATAGCACTCAGTATAACAGGGCCCATAAGTTTCAATTGATCTATCTTCCCCTGCATTTTGAACAAGTCTAATGACATAAGTATAGGAAATTGAGGGGAGAAAGCAAAAAAAAAAAAAAAAAAAAAACTCACGAAACCCAAAAAAGAAAAAGAGAAAGAACACTGTCAGTATGGTACTTCATGGAATTTCCCATAAAAGCATCTAACATTGAGTTGAGTAAAAGATCTTTGAGTTACTTCTTAACAAAAAAATATTGAATATATACTTTTATTCATACTCTCTGCTAGTACACAAAACAAACATAATTGCAAGGTTTAGAATATAAAGACTTTACATGCTTAAAAACCCACACGGTGAACTCCATTCCCATTTGTTTTAGCCTTAAGGTTGTTCCAATTCCTGTCCCATGGAAACAAGGTAGATAGCGAAAATACTCAATAATCAACATGAAAAAAATATATGAAGAGCCCAATTCATAGGTTGTTGAAATCTTCTGTTAACTGCACCAAGCGACTAAGGAATTCCCTAATCCTTAATAATTGAATCCTCTTAACAGAGAAACTAGTGTGAGGAACAAGCCAAATTATTCTTCTTACAATAGTCAAAACACATACCATTTACTTTCTCTTAGAAGCTTGTTGTGCCAGTAGTGCAACCTATTTGTGTAAATTCAATTGACTATATAAAACTACCTTTAAATAAACTATATATATTCATTATCTAACTAAATTGACATGTATACAGACCATGGTCACAGAAAAAGTTTACCATTATACAGTTCAGTTCTAAATGTATGTCATATATATAAACCAACATACCATACATGCAGCCAAATATGCACTGCAATGTTGCAGGAAAACTATTTGCAGCTGCGATAGAACGACAGAAACCAGACATAAGCTTCATTTTTAAGGCTGTATTTCCTGGCGTTACAATATGTTCCGGAGCAACATTTTCAGTGGCAGTAGTGCCTGCATGCAAATCAAATTGATGACTACCAATTAACATTGGACACAAGAAGAAAAATGAAACACCCAAACACGAGAAGACACCCTCAATACTCTAGATCTCAAAATATTTGTACGAATTTGTTTTTACATCAGACATGGCAAATTTGTAATACTCTGTATAATCAAGGGGGTGCCCTAGGCATGTCATCCACAAGTAGCAGAAGTAAACTTAATCTCAACTATTTAAACTTACAGATGACATAGACCTGGTCCTAGATGCTAAGAATGGCTTAAGTAATATCACTGTTAAGCTATTCTTAGAACATAAATGACTTGAGTGTCCAAAAAACTAATCAAAATGTTGAAAAAAAAAGATCACGCACCATGGAAAAGTAAGAACAGTCTGTTTATCAACTTGGGATCATCCAAATTTATTCCCAAAGCTATCTTTTTGAGAAGCTCCTCCCCTCTCTTAGATACAGGTTCTTGACTTGAATGAATTTTCACCAAAAAATCCATAACGACTCTCAGAGATATTAAGAGTAGAAATAAAGTGCGAGAAGGGCAGTGATAAAATAGTATTTTATGTCATGTAACAGAAACAAAGCATGTCATGCGGCGAAAACACAAAGTGTACCTATCCACTGATGCAGCAATGTACAATGGATATACGGATTCACCAGGCAGGTCCATTGTTCTAATGACATTCAAGATCCCCAACTGCTCAAGATATTAATCAATTACAAAAAAAAAAGGTAGTTCTTAGTAGCCAATGTATAGCTTAGCAGCTATAGAAAGAGAAAATATCTGAAGCTATTCAACAGACCTTTCTTTTTGTAAGCATGTCCCCTCTTAATGCTTGCTTTCCCATTACACGATTAACTTGAAAAGCTGAAAGCCCAGGAGAAGATCCTCCTCTGAATTAAAAGGTCGAGCAACTCTTATTAGATACAAACATAACTGGTATAACAAAAGACTGTCGGAAAACGCTCAAAATGGATTCCATACCCAGGAGAAGATGGTTGATACAAAAGCATATGCAGGCAAAAATCCAGAAACAATTCTTTATCTTGAGATGCAACTAGAGATCTATACTTTGCGGAGACATCATCACTGATCTTGCTTGCATGACACTCTCCAATGACCTGAAAATAAACCATTTAGGATTTGAGGATATTGAAAGGCCAATCATGTAGTGCAACTACAGTTTTTAAGATTATCATCTATCCAAGTGATACCACCAATTAAGCTGCCAATGGTCTCTTCCTCAGTTTCTATTTCTATAACAGTATAGTAAAAAACCTGATATGGTTCCCGAAATAAAACATTCAGGAGTACCACTTTACGCAGCACTAACTACTAAACTGAGAAAACCCATCAAATAGAGAAAAAAAATGCAAAAGTAAATGTCACCATTAACAACGGCACAAAGAAAAAATGAAGCAAACATATTTTCCTTGTCATCTAAGTAGTGCATAACAATTTAGACACTAGAAATTTTTTTTTGTAAAATCGAGATTATAGAACATATATCCAATTTCACACAAAAGGAGGGGCTGAGAGAGCACCTTAATGGCAATTCTCAAAATAATCTCTTGGTGTTGCTTAGGAAGCTTTGAAACATTCTCCAACGTCTTGGGTGCAATTTCCTCCCTTTCCTATAAATACGAAACAGGAATCAGTCCTCTCATTTCCCATTATCGACAATCAAACGTAAAATTCCAAAAACTAGTGAGATAAACCAAACCTTTTCAGGAGCTCGTTCAAAAGCCATCTCAATATAGACGATAGCAAAGTTCCTAACCATAGGAGAAGCAGCGGGGTTGGTGTATAATTTCCATAAAGCCAATAAAGGCAAACCAATCTCATGCTGGTGCTTCACTCTCTTGTTAACATGACTCAGTATCTCAAGAACCTAACCAAATGAAATCAACACACACTGAGACAAAAATTCACGAATACCATCCCCTCTTTCTATAACATTCAAGTAGGATTAATCTAACATATAAAAAGTATTCTAAACTACGCTATACGCTAGACATATAAACAGGTCTTTATGCAGCGATTATACATAGGATTATTTGTTGTTATACAAGTCCATACAAAGTGAATCTAATAAAGTGCCTATCTCAATTTCTATACCATTCAAGTTAGGATTAATCTTAACATAGAATCAACTCTTGCTCGTACGATTTGAAATCATGGAACATTCAAGTGAAAGAGCAAATTCATGTAAATTGAGAACTTGCCTTGTTACGAACAGCTGGAGATTGAGAAGACAGAGAAGATATGGTGAGTGGAAGGAGATTCGATACTAGGGATTCGAGCTTGGAGTCGTCACAAAGAGCGAGCCTCGTTAGCATCCGATCGAGCATTTCGTCCAACTCACCGTCCGATTTGGTAATCAACGAAGACGAAGAAGATGAGGAGCCTTCCATGATTCAATTTCTCTGAATTTGTTTAGTTCCAGAGATTTATCGCTACTTTCTTTGCTTTGCTTCTTTCTGGGTTCTTCTCTTCTTATGCTTTTTTTTTTTTTTTTGCTCGAGGCGTCTTGGCGGACAAGAGAACTATGGTGATGTACTGATGTAGAAACGACCTCGTATCATGTTACCTGCGTAGTAAGAAGAGCAAAGAAGCTTCTGTTAGGCATATTGGGCCAAGGTCCAACAGCACAACCCAGCCCAAATTTCGAAAAGAAAACGAAGCTCGGAACTATGTGGCTTTGATTAATTAGTGGTGCAATGGTGTATTATAGAAAAGCTACGTGGAAGCTTTGTTAGAGCTCCATTTCTTGCTTCGAAATCAGAATTGTAAATTCTCAGAAGCTTTTGGAATCTTGCTTCCATATACTTCCAAAAAACTCCCACTCTCGTGGCAAATTAAAGAGAGAGATATAGTTAGGTTTAAAGTTTATTGAGAAAATTAAATGAGACCAATAAGAAATGAACATGTGGAATGAGAAACTAATTTTATTCTTTCTATTTGTCACGGAAAACACCAAAACCTCCATTGAAGAAGAAATTGAAGCTTGTTTTAAGGTGATTATATGATGTTATTGTTGTTATATTAATGATTGGTTCTTTTTTTTGTTTGGCTGTGAACAAAGTATGATCATTTAATGAGTCATTCATGCCTTGTGAAAAATGTCCTAATCCACTCGACCAAATGATCAAAGATTGAGTACTCAACATCATATGAGTATTTCAGGAGTAATGATCAAGGGGCTTTTGGAGAAAGAATTCAAAATTAGAGAAATTATACGCTTTTGAGCAACGGGACCGATCTGCGACCGCATGATTCACAAAGGAAGGTGAATATTCAAATCTACTTGGTCAAAAGGACCGCATGATATTGAGAAGCTGGATATTAAGAACTTTATATCGAAGAGATTTCAGGATAAGGAGCCCAGATTTGAAGATGGCCAACTACCAACATCGCGATCCTAGCCAGCACTGTTCCGCGGCTACACGATTCACCAAGGTTAGAGAATTTTATGAAATTTGCCGATCATATGATCTGAGATCAAATATCCTATGGCAAATTGAGTATTTTGGGAGTGATGATCGGAGAAGATTTGAAGAAAAGGCTTTATAATCAAGAAATTCTCGAAGCTTGACACCATAGACCGATCTGCGACAGCCGATGACATGATTCGTGGATAGAAATTAAGATTGGCTCAACCAAATGCTCCAAGATTGAATGTTTAATGATATGAGGACATTTAGGAGATATGACCATGATCGAGCTAGATTTTGAGATTTTCGTGCAAACCTTATGCGGACCCGTGTTCGGCCTACACCATCGAAAAGCTCCACAAAAGTGTCCAAATCTCAGATGTCACTTGGTAAGTATGCATCCTAGGCCATATGGTAAGAAGGAATGACATACTAGTGTACCAAGCTGAAGAACCAAGAAAGGAAAGGGTAGCCAAGACCGTTCCCAATAAGGAAGGTTGACCCCGGTCACGAGCATCTGTGACCAAGGTTTTTCACCCTGTTGCCTTCGCCCAAGTTGATCCACATCCTAAGCTTCGCCAACCAAGTCCATGTTCCACCACACCTATCCGATCGCTTCACCAAGCCAAACCAACATCTCTATACAAAACAATCAGTCACCATGGAGATCTCAAACATGGCAGTCATGACATCAACAAGATACCATCACCACCATCTCACCATTGGCACCACCACCATTATATCCTTAACTCTATTTTTATTATCTTTATTTATTTTTTGCATATTATTGATGGTTTTTAGATTTTTGTCTTAGGAAAGATGTAACTAGAAAGTTTCTCACAAAGAATACAATGGACCAGACCGAGTCCAATCGATGTCAAGCAACAAAGAAAGAAACACCGGTGAGTCACCAACAATCCAATTCAAGGTGACATTTTTCTTAAACCCAACTCTTTCTTTATGATTTTCATCCTTTTCTCTTTCTTATTTTCCCATCGAGGAGGGTGTGATTTAATTCTGAGGGAAGGATATTCCATCATTTACTAATGCTACACTTTCTACTTTGTTGACTTGATACCTTTTGCCACTTTTTACATCGATAATCATGCTGTTTTTATCGAGTCAAATTTTTTTCGTCTTTACTGAGTCAAAACTGTTAGGAAACCATAATCTTGTTTTATTGAATTATCTGACTTGGCGAACACTATGATGACTCTATGCTAAGCCGTGGAGCCAAAGTTCAGAAAGGCTATGAGCTGACTCAACATTCCCCAAAACTTCTTTACATCAGGAAGTAGGATAAAACAAAGTTGTTTCTAAAATCTATTTGAACCTAACCTAACATTCAATTTCTTTCTTAGGGATTGGTATTCGCAGGGAAAATACCAATTCAAACCAATAAGACTCTTTTTCCCCTTCGTAACTCTAAGAAGAAGAAGAAAAGAAAGAAGAAAAGAAAAGAAAAGAAAAAAAAAAGAAAGAAGAAAAGAAAACAAAGGAAAGGAAGAAGAATAGGGAAAACAAGTCGAAGTGACCGAAGGGATTTCACGTAAACCCGCGCCTCCTTTGTGACCTTATGGAGATTTGCCCCTAAGCATGCGAACCTCGTCAAAGTGAATCAAGAGATTGCACTAAACCCGTACCTCCTTTGTGATCTCATGGAGACTGGCCGAACAGAGCAAACAGCCAGTGAAAAATAAAATAAAATGATACCCTAGAGAAGTAGGGAAAAACTGGTTGTTTGGAAGCAAGAAGAGGGAGAGGAAAGTATATGGAAGAGAGTCTTGGTAAGAAGAAGTTGGGACCCCTTGAATCGATTTCCCTTTGGTAAGACCACCGTACTTTTCATTCCATTAATTTATGTAAAGAAATGACAATGGGGATCCTAAAGGTACCTTTGGATTGTGAGCTATTAAGGATTATTGATGCTTCTTATGTTTGACTACGGAAAGTAATTTCTAACGCCACAGCGAGGAAGTGTGCGAAGAAGATATCTCCAATGACAAGTGAGTTCCCGTGATTTTCAAAACCTCTTTTCCATTCTTATTTGCTTGAGGACAAGCAAAGTCTAAGTCTCAGGAAGTTGATAACATCGTATTTTGACCCTTTTTACTATGGTTTTCATATTTTTTTATGAAAATTTGGTATGATTTTAAGGCTAAATAAGCTATTATCGAGTATTGTTAGTGTCAAAGAGGTTTTGACAGGTTTTATAGGGAAATGGACCAAAAGAGGAGCAAAATTTGTTTTAAGGCAGTTTCAGAGCAGCAAAAGTTTGACAACACTTGTAGAGTTTCCCATGGTTAAAATTTGGAGTTCTCCATATCATTGGAAAGCTGGAAGAGTCAAGATTCACTTGGAATAAGAATCAAAGCAATCCATGCAGCCGTTTGCAAGATATATTCCGAGGAGTGAAGACATGTTGACTGAAGCCAAAAGCTTCATCACCTCGGTTAGAAGGACCTGTGACCGAGGCCTGGCCTCTTGGGCACCTTGGTTACAAGCACCTGTGACCGAGGCCTGACCCTCTGCCTCTATACTTACCAAAATGATGAGTTTAGCTTCCGAAACCCTAAAACCATCTTCTTGTGCCCCAAGACCTATAAATACTCATCTAAACCTTAGGGTTTCATGTGAGTCACATGTGCCTCACCACCAGATCGTGTGCCCTCATAGAGTAACTACACCATGCCTCAAAAATACTACCAGAAACCCTAGAGGCAAGGAAGAGGAGCCGCACGAAGCTCCCTTGCTCGTAGAAGCTCTTGAAGATCCATCATCTCTTTTCTCTACAATCTCTGAGTACTTTGTAATCTCTTAAACCTTTTTCTATGTCTATGAATCACTTTCATATTTCTTTGATGATTCCTTTAAGCATGCTTGAGTGATTTTCTTGTTGGGGTTAGAGGGTTTAATCAAAGGGGGATGTGATCTGTTTGGTTTAAGTGGCGAGTTTACTGTAGTTGCATCATCATCTATGCTGTTCTTTCGGTCTGAGCTCTTTCTTAATGCATATACTTAGCTTCATGAACTAGCTATTGATCTTAGGCATCTAGGTAATGCTATTCGCTTGCTTAGTTTTTTTGAACCTAGATTGGATGAGTATTGCACCATAACAAGCACATACCACTTAGTTATGGAGTTTTATGGACTAGGATTGAACTTGATTTTAATGCTTTGACATATGTGTTGTTGCCTGCTGAAGTTAAGTTGCAGGACATATAGATTTTAGCCGATATTTTCTATGGTAATAGGTTAATCAAACTTTCGTGTTTTATAATCCGAGACTTAGGAGTAGACATGCATTACATGGATTTATCTTGAATTGTTTGATCATGGAACCCTGGCGAACCCTTGAACACCCAACATCTTTCTTTTACTGTTTTACATCAATTTATTTGCATTCTTTGTAGTGTGACACAACAAAACCAATGTTTTTATTATTGAGTTCTAGCCTTACTTGTTCCTCTTAATTTGCAAAACAACTTCTCTCTCTGTGGGATCGATATTTCTTAAGTACAAATTGATTGATGTGCACTTGCAGCTTGTTTATCATGAGTCAGAAAGAAAACTCTGGAGAGCTAATACACTCCACATCAGTGGTGCACTGGTGTATTATAGAAAACCTACATGGAAGCTTCATCAGAGCTCTGCTTCTCGCTTCCGAATCAGAATTGTAAGTTCTCGGAAGCTTTTGGAATCTTGCTTCCGTGTCGCTTCCAAAAAACTCCCTTCAATAGCTTTTTGGAAACTTGCACTTTAATTTTGAAAACATGATGTTATAATTCAATGTGAATGGTAAAATGATTTTTGATATGTCGCTCGTTATAAAACAAAACAAAATCGAAAACTAAATTAGCTTTTTGTCATTTGTGCACACTAATTTTTGTGTTTTATCAATCAAATATCTCTTGTCTAACATGTGAGATGTTAGAAATGATGAATTTGACTAGTTGAATGATATTAATTTGGAAGATTTGAATTTGGTGATTAAATATATAATCTGAAACAAAACTATTTGATGGAGTTTGGAAAATTGAGAATGAAGATGGTGATTTTAATTTTGAATCATATTATTTTTAATTATTCATGTTTAGTTTTATAAAAAATGTATTGAATTTTTGTTTTTAACATCTTTTAATATAATATGATATTTAATTATATATATATATATATATATGCATATATGTATATACGTTTCTAAAACATACTCGCTTCCATTTTTTTTAAAAACCGCTTCCGCATATCTGTTTCCGATTCCATGCAACATTGTAGAAAACAAATGACTAGAATTGTTATAAACTTTAATATAAACAAATAACTAGTTCATGCTTCAAAGTATCCTCTATTCAAGCGAATACCATTGCTAGGGATATTGCTCGAAGTGTGACGAACGAAGGCGATTCAACTTGTATTTAGCCTTGGGAGGTCCAGCTTCGTTGCACAATAAGATTCAGGAGGAATTGTTAGGACTGATCATTGATCAGCACTTCTTATCTTTATCACTTGTGTTCCTCTCTGTTTTTTTTTTATGGCTCTTTATAGGCTTGTGACTTTATTGTGAGATTTACTCTCTGTTATAATATCTCTAGGCGTTAAAAAATCAATGTTTATATATATAATATATATATATATATATATGAGTGTATATGTTTAATTTATTTAAATAAAGCTAGAAATTTGGAAATGAGAAGATGAACATGAGAGATGAGAGGGAGAGTGTATTAAATAAATTGACAAGTGTAGAAGTGATGAGGATAAACAAAAGATATATGTCAATGTGATGTAATGTCAAAGTGTGGAGAATCACATTGAACATGTGCTCTTTAACACTCATCTCTTGATTATCCATACATATTGGGTACTGCCTTATTAAAAACCTTATCATGGAAAAACCATGATAAGGGAAAAAGAGTGAAGTGAGCGCAATCTCCGCCTAGAAAAAATCTCGTAGATGACGCATTGTGATGCCATGAATATGCTTTCTAAATGTTGTAGTAGGAAACACCTTTGTAAAGAGATTCGATGCATTGTCACTTGAATGGATGTAATGAATATCAAATTTTTGTTTCTTAACGAGCTCTTGAGTGTAAGAGACAAATCTTAGGGGAATATGATTTGTTCGGTCGCTCTTGATAAAACATTCTTTGATTTAGGCGAACACATGCATCATAATCTTTATAAAGTCTTGTCGGCTCTTTATTGGTCTACTCTACTTGCTTCCTATGTATGATGAATAATAGATTTGAGGCAGATACATTTTCTGCAGTGATTTCGGCTTGATTTGATGAATTGGCGACCAACATTAGTTTTGTGAGCATCATGAGATTGTAGTTCCTCTAATTGTGAAAAAATATCCGGTTTGGGATCGAGCTTTATGCAGATCTGATAATATCATGCATCTGCAAAACCAACTAGATCAAACTCAGATTTTCTAGGGTAAAATATTCCTAAGTCAATTGTACTTTAAAGATAACGGAATATATGTTTGATATCATTCCAATTTCTCTGTGTAGGAGATGAGTTATATCTTGCAAGAAAATTAGTAGAAAACACTATATCTAGTCTTGTACATAAATCCACCAATAACACTCATATAATTAGTAGAAAACACTATAACTTGAAAGGTACATAAATCTACCAATAACACTCATATAAGCTACTTCAGAACCAAATATTTACGGGTTATCTTCATAATGTTTGAATGGATATTTTTCAATATTCAGAGATCTATTGACCATTAGAGTACTCAAAGAAGTAGTTTTAACCATGCAAAATCGTTTTAGAATTCCTAGTATAATTTGACTGATGCACAAATATTCTAGTTTGGAAATGTTATTTTTGGAGTTCTAGACAAAATTTTGTTTTTCCAAGATCTTTCATTTGAAACTCTTCTTGCATATGAATTCTTGCATCATTAATATCCTTTTGAGTTCCAATTATATTTAGGTCATCAACATACATCAATGATCACAAATTCCGATGGAGATTTCTTGATAAAGACACAAGTATATATTTCATTATTTATATACATTTTTCAATAAGTATTCGCTTAACCGATCATATCATATGCGTCTGAATTATTTTAATTCGTAAAATGATCGCTGTAATTTAACCGCACATATATATTTAGACTTTGAGTCTAGTGCCTCATGGATTTTAAATGCTTCTGAAATTTTTATGTATATTAACTACAAGAAAACATGCGATTTGCAATGGAAGAATCCATAGCAAATCCGTCGCAAAAGCCTATTTGCTACGTATTTACGACGAGTAAATCCGTCATAAATCGTATTCGTCGCAAATCCCTCGTAAATTTTGTGACAAACAAAAACAGTAGTACATCCATCGCAAAAGGGTATTGCAATTCCCTTGCAAAGTTTGTGATGAATTTGCTAGTAACACTAATGCCATAAAAAATTCATCGCAGAGTCATAGCAAGTTTTACGAAGTCGCAATTAATTTTTTCTACGGATTTGCAAGGTATTTTTAATTATAATATTAAAGTTTCAATGATAATATTTAATAAAAATTGTATAGTTAAAATAATTCATATTTTAAACTATTAGAAATAAAAACTAAAAATGAAATAAATATCATAAACAAAATTCAAAATACCAAAGAAATATTTAAAACAAAAATGCTCAAAGATTTAAAAATAAAAATAAAAATAAAAATAAAAAAGTACTAAATTATCACTTTGCAACAGAATGCTAACGGATCCATCGCCAATCTATAGCAACCCGCACCTAAAAATGGCCAATTATTTCGCGGTAAAACTTTATGATGGCTTAATATATTTAAATAAAGAAATATTTTTAAAAATTTTTTAATTTATTAAAATTGTGGTAAAGTTTTTAAAAATGTTTTAGTTTATTTTAGTTTATTTGAAATATTGTGAGGGATTTGCAACGGATCCCTCGCTAATCCTTCACAAAGTTTTACCACGAAATATTTTGGTTAATTTGCTTGGAAGTGATCCATATCAATTTCCTGGCAATATTTCAAATATAAAAAAAATTAAAAAATTTCTGAAAAAATTGAAATATTGCAAGGGATTTGCGAGGGTTCCGTCAAAAATCCATTGCAAAATTTTGATTTTCAAAAAATTCAATTGATTCATGTTTAGGGTGTAGGTCCGTCATGTTTAGGGTGCAAGTTATTTGCAAAGGTCAATCACAAATCCCTCGTATGCTTGCGAGGGAGTCTTCAGATTTCTCGCAATTCCTTAGCAAATTAGGAAAATCTCTTTTAAAAAAACAACTAAAATAACACTTATAAAATTTAATCGGAATCTTTTCCAGATACATATGATTATTCATTTGACTTGTCAAAGTATTCTCCATCATCAAACTCTTCGAATTCGTCAGATTCGACATGTTCCTCGGATTCGTACAAAATGTCCTATACTTTTCTATTAAGTGGATCAATGTGTATATTATCTTCCATTGATTTCATATGGATCAAGAAAATTTTGCTTCTTACTTTTTGTAAAATCACATTGTCACCTAGTCCGACTATATGGCCCATTGGATTCAATTTTATTACCGATAACCAAATTTCACGGCTTGGTCATCTACGAGGATTAGAAAGAAAAAACTCACTCATTCTGCTCAGTACTAAGATATTAGGTTCAAACTTGGAGTATTTTCGGCTTCCATTTACATCAACAACACATAATGTGTTTAACTGAACCCCCTTTTGGATCGTACCAATCATAGTTGAAAAATATGCATTTCAAATGAACGAGTTCTGGATTTACTACGGATTTGCTGGGCATATTAGCAGGGGTTTGCTATCGATGTCGTAATTTGCGAGCTATTTGCTACGGGAGTTTGGTTTTATCGCAATTCTCTCACAATGTTATCGCAGGTTTGTGATATTTTTTATTTTGTTGCAACTCCGTCGCAATTCCCTCACAATGTCATCGCAAGTTTGTGATATTTTTATTTTTTATTTTTTATTTTTTATTATGTATATATTCGATGAATGATGCATAAAGTTTTTATCGATAATTAATTTGATAACTATGTTTATCAGTATCACAATATATATCATGTTAACAAATAAATTATCGATAAAACTTTATCTATCATTAGTCAAGATTAATATATATTTTATTTCAAATATATTTTATATCATATTAAATAATAACTTATATGTTAATCCATAACTGTTACATGATATAATAGTTTTTACCATGTTAATATTATAGTTGCCGTTGAATTAGAATTGATGATAATCTAAATATTTTGATTGTTAAACAAATATTTACCTTGTTAACAATGGGAGTATTTTGGTCTGAAAATTGATGTGAAGAGAGAGAGAGAGAGTTAATAATAGAAAAACCATTGCTAAATAAGTAATTTTTAGATCTTCCATGGTTATTTATTTTGTTAACTTTATTAAAAGTTTTTAGTTAATATAAGTTTAGCTTAACCAAATTTGTGGAAGAAAAGTCTGGTTTCACCAAACCACTCTAACTAAATATCATCATTTGTTTAACAAAAAAAAAAGAAATAATTAAATATCATCATTTGACTTAATTTCTCTAAAAAGTTTAGTTAGAAACAATAATAAAAATATCGTGGCAGTTGAACAGAACCCGTGACCGCTTCGAGACTCGCTTTACTTTCAGACCACACAATACGGCAGAGACACGCATCAACCGGTGTGGAAAATTTTCAAAAACAATTTATTGCCTTAACCAGTAAACTTTTAAATAAAATAAAAATAATAAAAAAACACATTACGTATTTTCCACCAAAACCACAATTTTTTTCATGGTCTTTGCTTTTCAGTAAAGCTAATGCTTACGACTCTCTCAAAACTTCACTTTTGTTTCCTCTGCTCAAACCCAATCTTCTTCTTCTTCTTCTTCCTTTCATTCCCGACAAATCTTCGATTTCAACACAAAAGTTTTGTCTAATCCATCAATCGGGACTCTGGTGAGCTGTCTTTGTCTTATTCTCTTGAACTTCATCACCAAAATTTCCGGCATTATAATGGATTATGGTTTTCAAATCAGTGTTTTTTGTGTTCTGATTTTGGATTTCATGTTCTTAAATTTGATTCTCAAATCTCAGTTTCTATGTGTCTTTTGATTTTGTATACAAAATTGGTTTGGTTAGTTAGTTGTTGACGACTATTTGTTTGGTAATCTAGGGTTTTGACTTCCTCCAATGAAGCGATGACTTTGCTTAAAAATGAATTGAATCTATTGTTAATCTCCAACATTAGCATCAGCTTCTTTTTTTTTTGGATGAAATGTCACATTTTTGTTTGAACATTTGGAGATTCAATTATTTTGTATTTTCAGATTTTGTGAATATTCAAGAACAGATCTGTGAGCTTCTTGGAGCATTTTTTTTCCTAAATTCTTCTAGTCTAAATGTTGTTATTTTGTTTATGAACCAGGCAACAATGACAAGAGTTACACGCGATTTCCGGGATACATTACATAAAACTGGTGTTCCAGCAGTATCAGCAGATGTGAAATTTGCTTCAAGTAGATTTCCTAACTATAGAATTGGCGCTAATGATCAGATATTTGATGTGAAAGATGATCCTAAAGTGTTATCGATGAAAGAGGTTGTTGCACGCGAGACAGCGCAGCTGATGGACCAGCAGAAACGTTTGTCTGTTCGTGACCTCGCTAATAAATTTGAGAAAGGGTTGGCTGCAGCTGCTAAGCTATCTGAGGAGGTTTGATATAAATCATAATCCTATGTTTGATATCTCCTAATATGGATATAAAAATCTGGCTTTTAATCTGTGATTACATTTCTAGTTAAGAGCAAGTAAACAGTTTTTGTTATTAATACAGAAATAGGGGATCGAGAAAGAAAGGCAAATTTAGGTAGCTAAAGTGAAGATATGGTAATTGAAAAAATATTTAAAGCTAATTCGGTTTGGGAATGAGTGCAGGCAAAACTTAAAGAAGCAACTTCCTTGGAGAAACATGTTCTTTTAAAGAAACTTCGAGATGCATTGGAGTCTTTAAAAGGACGTGTGGCAGGTAGAAACAAGGATGATGTAGAGGAAGCCATTGCCATGGTTAGTCTTTTATAGTCATTCCCTTGTATAAAACAATCTCTTTTCTGCAATCTGACTTATGTAGTCATCTTTATAGTCTCTAGCCTTTCTGAAAACTGCAATGTGTTATTTTTCCTTTTTCAATGCTGTTTCCTCGTTCCTCTATTTCTTAAGTATGTTGGGAAATTGTGGTATCTGTTAGGTTGAAGCTCTAGCTGTTCAGTTGACTCAGCGAGAAGGAGAGTTGTTCATAGAAAAAGCCGAAGTGAAGAAGTTGGCGACTTTCTTGAAACAGGTAAAGCTGTCCACTTTGAGGCAGTAACAGATTTTATTTTCTCGTATCACTTGAAGTGAATAGTTATGAGATGTCTAATGTCATTTTCACATGTATCAACATGAACCAAGTCCTCTGAAATAGCAACTATGTTTTCGTCCAGGGCTTAATACCATTCTGTTTTTATTAGTCCTTGAGGTAGCCAGATGATTAAAAGTGACTGTCTTTTGTTCTTTGAGTAGTTTATCTTCTATTACTTTTGATAAAGAACTATGATGTAGTTCTTGACAAACGTAATCTTTCATTCCAATTCTTGATTTAGTTTCTTATTAGTCATGGGACGCTTCTTTGTTTCCTCATTTGTATTATTCTTCTTTTGTTGGTTGTAAATTAAATGTTGCTGGTTGGTCTGGTGTAAAAATATGCAAGTGCTATAATTATCCTGCTGATTAGTGGGTAGCATTTTTTTAACTAGGCCTCAGAGGATGCTAAGAAACTTGTCGACGAGGAAAGAGCATTTGCGCGTGCTGAGATTGAAAGTGCAAGAGCTGCTGTACAAAGAGTTGAAGAAGCCCTACGAGATCATGAACAGATGTCTCGGGCCTCTGGAAAACAGGTATTTAGTGATGGCTTCTACCATAATCGAGTTAATGTCTTATGTTTATAATGTTGATTCATGTACCACTCTAGATATCTCCAGCATATGCTGATTTCACTTTTGCCACATGTAAACCAGCTTGTTGTTCTTGTTCCAGTGTCTTGTAAAGTATATGACTCATGTAAACATTATATCAGGACATGGAGGATTTAATGAAGGAAGTTCAAGAAGCTAGGCGGATTAAAATGCTGCATCAGCCAAGCAAGGTCGGTAGATGAAAGTTGGTTTATATCTGAGGTTAAAATGGCTTGATCTGTCTGTCTAAGTCGATGCTTCTGTATTATCTTATGTTGTTTATGATTGGTCAAATCATGTGCATTTTCTTAGGTTATGGACATGGAATATGAGCTTCGAGCACTGAGGAATCAGCTTGCAGAGAAATCTAAACATTTTCTTCAACTACAAAAGAAGGTTACTTGAAATTATATATTCTATTTAATTCATTTCAAGTTCTTTTGATTGTCCTAACTCGCATATCAGCGCGTCCTTGACTATTATGCGGTTAACAAAGAGATGGATTCTGATATTGAATTACACTTCTCTATAATTCAGCTCGCAATGTGCAGAAAGAGTGAGGAAAATATATCCCTTGTATATGAAATAGATGGAACTGAAGCTCTAGGTTCCTTATTGCGAGTCAGACCTTGCTCGGACGGTGCTCCTGATCTTTCCAAGTGTACAATGCAATGGTACCGCTCATCTTCTGATGGTAGCAAGAAAGAGCTTATATCAGGTCCAGTCACCTTTCCCGTTTTTCTTTCTTTGATTCAATTGTGTGAATATTCTATCCATATAATAGATTTTTCATAAATGGTAGCATTTCCTAATTGAATTCAAGTTTTATGATGCCCTTATTTTGTTCTGAGCTCGTCGGTTACAAATTAAATTGTTTCTTACATGAGTTCATCTAATGATTTCGGAATTCAGAACAATATTTCTCATATCACTAGTTTAATTAGATCCAAATCAAGTTGGATTGTGTCCTCATCATT